>JAQQRF010000867.1:0-23613 GCA_030523145.1 Trissolcus brochymenae | reverse complement strand
TTTTTTTTTTTTTTTTTTTTTTTTTTTTTTTTTTTTTTTTTTTTTTTTTTTTTTTTTTTTTTTTTTTTTTTTTTTTTTTTTTTTTTTTTTAATTTTTTTATTTTTTTTTTTTTTTTTTTTTTTTTTTTTTTTTTTTTTTTTTCAAGTATATCGAATATTAAAAGTTGCTCGTCAAAAGTTCTGACCTGAAATTGAATTGATAACATTGAGTAAATGACAAAGCTAAAAGTAAATCAGCAAAGAGGTCAGTGCTGACATTGAATTTTGTTGTACTCGTAAATATAAATTAATCTGCACAATTTGACGGAAAGAAAAAGGTTAGTAGCCTGCAGAAAATTTCTAATTACAAATACATGATCGACTATACCGACGAAATGATGCATAGTGCATCTGAGGAATGCAAATCTCGAGCTGTCGAATAATAAATTTGTGTAATTCAAAATTAAGAAATTAATTAGAAATCAAAATTGAAAAAACAAAATGAATAAAAACAATTAAATTTAAGAATTTAATCATAAAATTCTAAACTAACCCTACTTCATCATCGGATTTAAAAAAAAGGATATAACAATCTAGGTCTGTCAGACCAAATATGTTAGTTTTGACGGTAAAATTTTTAGGCTCCGCAAAAAATAAACATCATGTTATATCTTTTTTTTTTATTTAGGTCAGTTCTGATATCCCGCATAACCGGTTAAGAAGTCACGTGACCCGCATTTCGTTGGAATACGATCTTTCAGTGATCATGAGTGCGAGCGCTCGTAGCGGGTGTTTATACTGTGATAATCAGGCTTTCAAATGTCATATTTTCTCTTAGTCGCGCAACATCTACATGTCCCGTCACGTCAATAGCATCTAGTCCGGTTCGATACCGCGGCGACAATTGATCGCCGCTTGTAAAACGAAACCAAAAGAGAAATATTACTTATGAAAGGTATACGAAGTAAATTATTTGTTGAGAAAGTTAACAAAAATTTTCAAAGAAAAGCAATGGCGCGATTATTTCAGAGTGTGTTTGCCGGTGTGAAAGTGTTTTCAATTCTCCACGACAGAAGTTTGTGCTCACGAACTTCATTAAACTGCAGTAGTTAGCTGAGAAATTAATAAAAAGTGCTAAAGTTTCGGACTTTCGGCTCGAATCATCGAAAAATAGTGCGCAATTCATTCAAGCGAAATAAGTTGAGCGGCTTTGATTAAAAATAAGACTCATTCTCAACGCTGCAATTTTTATTTTTGATTTGATCAGAACATATAATTTAACTTTGCATTAAATTCAAATCTTCTGTACTTAGTTTTATTTGAGTCGTATCATTTTATGCTATTTCATTAAATGATTCTATTTCTGGCGTAATTTTTTTTATTCATCTATTTTGATAAGAGTTTTGATATTTTATAAAAATAAAACTTTATCAAGAGTAGAGGAAAAACAACCTCTGTTATGTCTGAGCGAATGAAGAAAAAAAAACTGAAACAATTTTTAATTCGAATGACTTGTTCGCA
The DNA here is from genome assembly GCA_030523145.1 of Trissolcus brochymenae. NCBI lineage: Eukaryota > Metazoa > Arthropoda > Insecta > Hymenoptera > Scelionidae > Trissolcus > Trissolcus brochymenae. Next base: position 22,113 of record JAQQRF010000867.1, on the reverse strand, counting down.
GACAAGAGTAACGCAAATATCTATCTATAATAAAAAAAAAAACAAACAAACAAACACGCAATTGAATATTAATGGAAAAAATGTCGTTGAGTTGGCACCTCTTGAATTATTAAAATATAACGCGTCGGCGACAAATCTACTCCAAACTAATTGGTATGTGTCAGCTCCATGAATTTGAAAAAGAAAATGTAAAGAACATGAGCTTACGTTGAGTTAGCCGGCAATACAATAGCCAATACAAAGTCATCGATCATTTGCGGTTGATGATAATGCAGAGGTCAACGCATGTATATGCATTTAGAATGATAAGATAATTTACTGAAGTCTATGCTTACAACATTTCAGTTGCGATACCGTTAGAACAGTTTACATTCAGCGGCGCCACGTTAGACCGAGTCACGCGAGTTTGGAGGATGGATATTGTGTGATCATTACGGATTCGCATATTTTTTTCGACATTGACTGGACTTTAAAATAATCACGTATAATGGGTAAGTGTTCTGCCAAACGATTCAATGTAATGCAACTGGTTGCTATTTTTTAAAGCCATTTAAAATTGCAGCACTGAAAAGCAACCACAAGCTAATTTTCTCTGTCCGGGAAAAGTTTTTAGATCAATTCGCTCAAACTTATTGACAGAAACTAATTGGAGTTCAATTTAATTATTATTATTATTATTATTATTTTTTGTTTGAAAAATTTGAAAAACCAGTTTAAAAAAATGTTACATATCTTTCGCATATATGCGTATCGTAACAACTGCTCTTTGTTTACTTTTCCCTGTCATCCGTCGATCAAAAATAAACAAAAAATATACTAAGTTTAATAAAAAAGCATTTCATGATTTTCAGCGGGCTATGTTCGGTTCGTGTTTGCAATCATGGTTTGCATTGCAAACATGATAATTTATGGCGCAAAGGTGAACATCGCGACAACAATTCTTGGAATGGTAAAAGCAAAAAACCAGACGAACGGCGGAGGAGATCAGATTGTCGAGTGCCCGCAATTTGATGAAGAAAACAGCAGTGGCGTAGTGATTGACGGTCCTTACGACTGGAGCACCACGGAGCAAGGCTTTCTCGTCAGCATATACTTTGCCGGATATTTGATTGGCATGTTCCCATCGGGCTATTTCGCGGACAGGTCGGTGTGCAGAAGTTTGATTCATCTCCCCTTGAATATTCATAATCGATAAATAATCGCAAATAGTTTGAAACAACACTTTATAAGCAACAATGTGAGCTGTCTGGAACAAGTGGATTTTATTAAAAGCAATATATCGTTGCAAATTGATGTCAGATTAATTTGAAGCGCCCCTGATTCAAATTTATTCGCTAAATTGTTTGTCTTAATTGCGAGACCGCGAGGATAAGATTGAATCCGAGTTAGAAGCATGTTCCGATTAGCGACGGTTTGCATCCACTCGTCAACCAAACAATTGATGGTATTGAAGCGCGTACAGAATAACTTTTCTTGTTCTCGACTTGTCCGATCAAATAACTGTTGGACCTTGCTAAGAAATTGCTCAGTATACAAACAATATTAATTATAATTCAAAATAGTTTTGCGGATGACGTCCAATGAACAGTCAATTACGTTCAATTCATCACTGACATAATTTGTTTTGTCACTCGTGGCACAGTTTATCAAATCGTTCGATTGACAGTTATAGTGCACGATGATGGACCTTCGTTGTCTGTTGACAGGTTCAATGCCAAGTGGGTGCTACTGGTGTGCGTATTTTTCAACGCCCTGCTGACTTTCGTGGTACCATGGGCAGCCTCTTATTTGCCTCTACTTCTGACCCTGCGATTTTTCACCGGCCTCGTTAGCGCTGCAAATTTACCGGTAGTCAACGTCCTCGTTGGTCAGTGGGTCATCTACGAGGAGAAGTCCACTTGGGCCGCCGTGATTTACAGCGGCACTTCCTTGGGTACCGTCATATCCATCCTTTCGTCTGGGCTCATCATGAACCATTTCGGCTGGGAGGCTGTATTTTATATCCACGGAGCGTTGCCATTCATTTGGTGCGTCATTTTTTATTTCTTTTTCGCGGACTGTCCGGAAAATCAGAAGTACATCACGGAAGAGGAGAGGCACGCACTGGTCACATCATATGGCCACAGGGACCCTACTTCGACGAAGAAAAGTGTACCGTGGAAAGCAATGTTCACCTCGGTTCCCTTCTGGGCACTCATCTGTGCCAACACCCTGGGCAATTTCTGCTGGTACTTTTTACTCGTTCAGCTGCCCGTATATATGAACAAAATGCTGAGGTACAACATCAAACAAGTAAGTTTCCAATTTTTGTATGTATTTGTTTCCCCTTCATTTTTCGTTTTCTTTTTTTTCTCTTTTTTTTTTTTTTTCTTTACAAACTGCAAAATGCAATTGATCGTGTGATTCGTGATTTAATTTATTGCTCGCTGATTCAATCCGAACGTTCATATTTTCTCGGATCGGGTAATCTGATAAGCTGGTTTTTCCTTTCACGATGACCGCGAGTACCACAGAACAGAGAAATTAATTTACAGCGGTGTTGAATTTAAAATGCACCAGACAAACCTTTTTAACGATTTAAGAGCTTGCCTTCATGTATCTACATAACAACTAAGCCGTGAATTTGTCATAAATTCATAAATTAGAGTTAGTTTCAAGACCTGTTGCATAACAAGAATCTAGTTTCACGAATCCTTTTTTAAAATTCCATCCCGGTTTTGTTCGTTAAAATGGTCAACTTTGATAAACTTTTTGTTTAATAACAAGGACAGGTCTCATGGGATGGTTTTTTTAAATGACAATTTTATTTCTCTTGTAGAATGCGGTGATGAGTTGTCTTCCATACTTGATTAACGCTGTGAGCAATCCGTTGTTAGGACGATTTTTAGATTTCGGAAGAAAGAAAGGATATTGGTCACAGACGGTGGGACGAAAGATAGCCGTTGCTTACAGTGAGTTGATCATATTTTGAAACAAGATCATGATTGTCCGTTTTGTAAATTTAAATGGATCAAATGTTTACAATTTAACAATTTACACACCAATTCTTAACGTCTTTTTTCTTCCAGGTTATATCCCGCCTAGTATTTTTCTCATTGTGATAATGTATATTGGATGCGATCGTACGACGGCGACTGTTCTTCTCTTACTAAGCATTGTAATGTCCGGTGCTATTTTCGTTGGTCATCTTATTAACCAAAACGATTTGGCTCCTAATTACGCTGGAATACTCATGGGCATTACAAACACGCCTGGAACGATATCTGCGTTTATTCTTCCATCGTTGGTCGGCGCTTTGGTTGAAGGAGGAGTAAGTTCGATTAAAATTTTTATCCAATCTCATTTTAGTTAGACTTTGAACTGAATTTTATCGTATACTATATTTTGAACAGCATACATTCAAGAACTGGAGGTACGCTTTTTGGATTGTCATTGTGGCACAGCTAGTAGGATTTATCATTTTCATGTTATTCGGATCTGCCAAAATACAACCTTGGAACAACCCCGATGAAAGCAAAGATTCCGAAGGAAACCGACAGCGTCCCGATAAAGACAAGCAAGAGATGAAGTCACTTATGAAAACTTCCTAATTTTTAAAATGACAGATCTCATATCGTTTTGCCAATATACTCATGCAATTAATTCCATTTCAATTACAGCTAAACGAGAGACAATTATAGTTATTCTTAGTTTCGTTCAACAAATTCAGAATACTCGTCCGATTGGTCGACAGAATCTGCAGAAATTGTTCCTACTAAGTAATTTTGTACACCCCTTTATTTGTAAGCATAATTTTTATAAGTAGTAATGCGATCATTTATTTTCTAATGCAGCTTACTTTTTGTTGCGAAATAACGTTTACCAACTATAATATTTATAGTTAATTAAAATATCTACTCTTAGTTAATTAATACAAATCATGTGTTTATCGATTGATTTACATTTCTAAATATTATTATGCTGCCAATCACATGTTTTTACATATTTTGTTTGTATTTCGTAGATCATGATGTGTTGTAAAATTCTAATGTGAAAAAATTTTCAAGAAGCTCTCATTTGCACGGTACAATGTTTAAAAAAGTATTTTTCTTAATAAATCATTGATCATTTCAGTGTCTCATATGGAGTCTACAATTTTTACATACATTATAAATTTTTAGATAAGATTGTGAATATATTTCATAAGTAAATTAAGCCGGCTCATTATGTAAAAATGCTTTCTCGTTTTTGTTTGTTTGAATAAAAATGCATTTAACCATGAGTAAATCGTGAAGATAAATCAAGTGTATGTGAGTTGTTACGTCGTATTGAATCATTTGAGTTCATTCTCTAGTTCAAAAAAAAAAATCAATATTCAAATTGTAAAAAGATTGTCAAATAAAAGCTTCGAATAAACTATTTTTGTGATATGTACATATTAATTACGAATAAAAACGATAACAAATAAATTCAAGATTTTAAATTAAATTAAAAGGCTGAATTAAAAATATATTTTAGCCTTTGTTTATTTCCAGAAGACTAGTCAACGGGTCAGCCCGATCGAAAGCGTTTAGACACTGATAAAAATAAATTATAGCATCTGATAAACATTTCGGCGTGACTCTTCCAGCGCAATACTTTAAGACAATGAAAAATGACTCGCATCGACATAAGAAGATTTATGAAATATGATAAATCAAATATTGCATTGGAATAAACATCGGGCGATTTGCGGGACGGTGGTGATCAGGAAAACTTCAATACCTTTAATTGAACAACCGTAAAACAAAAATAATTAATTAAACATTCTTTCAAAACTGATTTTTGTATGATAATAAGAACTGTGAAATTTTGGGTTCATCAGAAGAAAAAAAAATACAGCCTGACCTTTGCGTTCAAGCCAAATCATTTGAATTAGCCGCTCAAAGTTAAGAGTCAAAAATTTGGAAAATCGAGTTTAACGAATGTTGCGAAAAGACAAAGATTACATCAACTCAGAATTTTATGAGTACAATGCTTGAAACAGAAGCTCCGGGGGTTGTGCTTTTGAGCGTTTACTAATGCATGAGACGAATAATTTACAGATGAACAGTCGTCGTATGAATAATGCTCTCGAAGCTCTTCTTAACCCCATGAACAGGTGACCTTTTTGGAAAGCCTTCGCAGCAGCTTACGTGGGAATGCACCTGCTCGTACAGATCATTTGTGCACTTCGAATCTTACGTCGCTCCGAGCACATCGTCTATCTTACTTGAAAAATAATCACCGGTTTAACATTACCAAGAAGACGCAGAGCGCAATGTTGGCGCGCTCTGAGACGCGAGTGTATATAATTCATGCGAGTACAAAGCAAAAAAATTGAAAGACGCTCAGAGGCACGAGGCAGCCGACTGATCTGGCGCGGTCGCCGCTACGTGATTTGAAAATTTGGCCGCTCGTGATGGTGTGCTCTAAATTCGCTGAACGAAACGTCGACAGGATGAACGCTCGGTATGCGCCAGTTGCTGCCCGACGCCACGCGGCATTTAATTAATGCCGGCGTATTGAATACGCTTGACCCCCGCGCGTGCTAATCATAACGTGATAATGCGACGCATATCATCGTGTTGGAAGACCACGAGAATTCAAAATTCTCTTGATGATATTACCCAGCGAATTTAAGTCGCAAGTACAAAATCCTCCTATTCTGCTTTCGCAAAACAATTCACAAAACAATTCGCAAAATAATTTGCAAAACAATTCGCAAAATACAAATTCGCGTCGGCAATCCGTGTCGGGGCTCATTATTTGCAAGTGTAAAATTACGTCGCACTTTTTCTTCTCCCTCAAATTAATGCTCTTTCAAATATTTGTAACATTTTTGTTTCTCTTCATTTTCACTATACCGTTTCGCTAATGAAACGCTAAGAACTGGTGCGTGAATTTCAGCGTGTGGGATTTGAGTAATTAATGGGTTAATCTTCCTTGTGTGAGAGCCATGCAACTCTCGTTGAGATTCCTCATCAATTGGCGACGACCCTTTTCTGGTAGTCACAGATACTTAGCAGTTTCGCGCGCGATCCTTTTGCGCACGACCCTCGTTACCCTTTCGACATTGCCTAGGAGCAAACGGGAGACATTTCTGGCCATGCTCAAGCAGCACCAGACCGCACACGTTATTACTAGCAATAAATCGCCACGTTTAATACAATAGCGCATATGAGCTGTTTCCGCTAGAATATTGGGCGAAGAAAATGAACAGAAAGAAGGCAAAGTGAAAAGCACACAGATGAGAAGTAACGAACGATGATCAACAGAGCGAGTGCTTAATGGTCTCATTTGCATTCCCAAGCAACATTCATATGTTTCTTCTTCTTTTATTATTTTATCATTATCATTATCATTATCATCATTATTATTATCATTATTATTATTATTATTATTATTACTATTATTATTTTGTTTTTATTTTTTTTCTTTTTTTTTGTAGAAACGACCAGTTTAAATTGGCAAGTAATATCAATGGGACAATTGAATAAGCTTTTGATTACATTATCGAAACAATGAGAGAAATTTGATAACGTCATTTGAAAAGTGACATTTCGTAAATTAATCATATCGCGTGATCTCAGAACAAATACATTATTTCGCTGGCATTTGTCTGGAAGCCAATAAAGATTTGCGAACGCTGCGCGTCATTATTTCTCAATTCCCTCACAAAGCCAGCGTCAACGAGAAAGCAACGAGCCTGAACGTGAACAGATCGCAAATGATAACTGTAAACTTTCATAAAGTGCTCCGAATTATTTTATCACGCTGTTCTCTCTGTTCTGTTGGCGAAATGCATTTAGCACTCGTTTATATTATGTATGCGCCGGGTTGTACCGTGCATCTAATTTCGTACTCCTGCTGGGCTGTATCAATTTCATTAAAAGTACTACAATGACAAAAAAATTATTATCTCTGAGACAATAAAAACTGAGTGTCACCCTATAAACAAGCGACGTGAATTTTTATTACATTTTTCGCTCCAATCAAAGGTATTGCATGTGTCACAGAATTCACGTTAGAGATTATAACGATATGCGAGGGACTTTATTAGGCAATAAAGAACATTATGCTCTCAAACTGATTGTAACTTTGGAAACAAAATAAAACCGAGTATTATATGCATGTTGCAATTTCGGGTTCATTTTTTTCTCTACAATTTCAGCGTAATCTGCAATATCAAAAGCACTCTTGTATATATACACATAGAACGCAGAAAACTATTGATCAAAAAATGTTGATTAATAAAACGACTGTTTCATAATAACGTACCAAAAGATGTACGAATTTTTTATCATTTGATTCAACACAGGTCCATTATACGATGTTTGACGTTCTTCTCCGCATAATTTACCTGATACTTTTCTGTCATACTTCAAATATTGGCCTAGGATTCAACAGTCACATCATTACTCTTAAATAAAAAAAGAAAAGACTCTAAGTAAACACTTTTTTAAACAGCAAAGTGATATAAATTCGACTTTTCTATTTTGTAATCCAATTCGAGCTTTTTTTTTGCTTCTACCTTCGTTCTCGCGTGTTTCCGTTTAGCTCTCACCCCCGAGGGACAGTCATCGTAAGAGTGCATCGCCAACTGGACACCAGCAAAAAGCTGAACAATATTATGATGCGTGCACACAATGCAACGGGTTCGAACTTTATTGTTTATTTTATTGCACAGCAAAGGAGTGAGCCCGAGGCGGCACAATCTCATTTCTATCTTTCATTTTTACAGCTTCTTCTGCTTGTTTTAGTCCCTTCTTTCTCCATTATACGCAACGTTCATTTTTTTTACTTCTTCGCGTTTTGCGTCGTGCACACTATGCCGGCATATTGCGCATGCATAATTTAATGTGTTCAAACAAATAACAAAGTTTTTGCATAACGACGAGCTTGCTGCATGGATTTCGACTATTACTCCACTGTCAGTGACATATTTTCATTTAAATAGCATACAAGAACTATTCTCACAAACAAAAGAACGGGCTTTCGAGCTAATGACATGAATCGAGTGCCGATACATATTGTCACTATTCAAACAATCTTTCATTTCTTTCAGATCATTCTCCATGATAACCATATGAATCTGTTAAAAGGAACTCATTATCGAATAAAAGTATCACAAAATTGAGTTGTACATTATAACAAAGAGTCAACAAATTAAGACATCAATTCGAAATACTAAAAATTGTTGTTTTAAAATTATTTTGCAGCCAAAAAGTTAGGTATAAGTGCACGTTTTGGGATTGGGACTATGATATGAAACATGCAGATATTTGTTTGCATGGAAAGTTATTGTTAACCTGATTCAGGTTAACTATGTCGATATCAAGTATGTAAATACAAGAATTGTGCATGTGCAACGTGATGACAATTTATGAAATGTAAATACATATTCATCGCGCCATCTTTCCGAGCCCATTATTCTAAGCGTATTCCTTCATCTGATGACGAAGTAATTGTTTATGGACATTGCGTGACGCTTAGGCCTTAAGTGCAACCCTCGGTCATAGTTCTCTAACCGTGGAAACATGCAAGCTAACATTATATAATACTACGAAGAATAAAAGTTGCTATAACATATGTTCGCCCTCCCATTCGTAAACGGTTCAGCGGTCTTATCTCATGTACTAACGTGAAACAGCGGCACGTTAAACCAACGAGTAAACAAATAATTGGCAAAACAACCCCCAGCTTTTTAACTTTCTACAATCTAGGAGGGCAAACGAGACGTTGACTTTCGATGTTGGATTCTTGACTCTTGGCATTCAATCCCCTTTTTTTTGTTTGTTTGTTTGTTTGTTTTTTTTTCGCTTTCAATTTGACAATTGAACAAATAAATTCACATTCTTTTATTTCATTCAAATTGAATTCAAATTCACAAAACGCGGAGCAAAGGTACCTAAAGTTACATCTTTTTCACAATACCTCATTATTTCAGTGCCTGATGGCTGGCGTACTCATGCACGTGTACAAAATATCAGAAGATGCAGATTTACATTTGAATGTCAGTTCAAATTGTCGTTACGGTGCAATCCATCTTATTTGAGCAAGCGATCCTGCACGATGTTTGGGCCCCGTTGATTAAACGTCCGCATGAATAGACTTTTCTCGTTTCTGGTCTTTTACGGTCACGTCGCTCAGAGTTCGCATGGTCTTGGGCGTTGAAAAGTAATATGCACAAGCGAGCAGAGAGCAAGAAAGGATGTCGCGGAATGGGCTAATTGGATGTTAAAGGCGCAATCTTGAGGTCTCCATTTGTCATTTGAGAGTGCAAAACAGGGACAGTGGTCCTTTGATATATTCTCTTTTCGAGTCCACCTAACTGTACACGTTGCACACGTTTGCACACGTTTTACACTTCACGCACCCACGTACTACGTTGCCACAAATTTGACTTTCCAGCTCAAAAGGGCAGCGCCCGGACTAATGTGATTTTAATAGTTTTCCAACTCTAGCGTTGCGGTTAACCTTCATTCAAACGAATTAACGTGGAATTTCATTTTCAACCCAGAGATCACTTCAAGTTTCAATTTCATTATATTTCTGATGATATGGTGTTATGAACGACTTTTGTTGTTGTTCACCTTTTTTCGAAAAACGAAATGAAAAATTATTAATTTGAACGTAAGAGAATAGTTATTTCGTTAATAGCTCGGCAAAAACAATAATTATACAAATGCACAGAACAGATGAGTCCTTTACAGAGCATCATAATCTTTGCAAAGTATCAACAATGAACATTCCTTGTTTTACATTACGAGAATAATTAATAGAGTTGACAACAACATCATTAAGTGAAAATATTTGTCTTGTGGCGTTATATTATAGCGTGCTTTATTGCTGTCATTCGTATCTCTTATTGCTTGCATTTCGTTGTCTCTGGTGGAAAATGTGCCTCGAGGGTGAGATCTGTGAGCGAATCCACAAAGAACGTTAGTGTAAGCGTTTATTGTTTCAGTTCTTTCATTACTTCACATGATGGCTACATTCCGCCATCATTGAAATATGTATAATTTTTTTTCCAAACATTACATTCATTGAGAATTTACCATTAACATTACGTTACATTGCAAAAACTTGTATTTGTAATTTTTAAGAAAGAAATATCGCGAGCAAATACTTCGTCATGTCTTACATTTTTCTAAGGATGTAATATTTTGCGACATTGCAAATCAATTTTTTGCAATGAATCGATGTTTCGAAAAAAAAAAAAAAAAAAAAAAAAAATCCATATTGATTTTGATACGCGTTTCTGTGAACGAAGCACAGACATTGCTAGGAATGGTAAATAACAAAAGACACAGGTGCGTCGGAAAGACATCTGTCATTTCTCTGTCGGTGAGATATTCGGCTTCTTGAACGTACCTTTCATATATTTGCAATGTTTTCAAAATTCGAAAGACTAAACTCGAATGCGTGCAAAAAATAATAAATTCCACGATCCCCAAACTACAATTCATATCCTGTTGTATAGGGTCCTTTTTCCATTTATTATCCATAAAAAGAAAATCCGCGACACATAATGACATATTTTTTGTTTTAATAAACCTGAAGAATGAATGAAAAACACAACTGATAAAATAATGCCTGATGGGTCGGGCTATCAACAGGGCCGTTGTTACTTTTTCCAAAGGATCTTTATCTTTCGACGCGCGCGCTTTGCTGTTTATCTCGTTTTCATTTTCACGCGTCGTTCACGTTGGAGTTTTCCTTTTCTTAATATTAAATCTGCAGTCGCTATCATTTGCTAACAGCCCGCAGCATTTGAAGAGGTACGTCTGGGAACTTGAAATCGCGGGTTACCTAGCGAGACTAGCGTTTCTCTTAGCTTTGTCCCTTCATCTCCGACGTTTTATCAGAATATTCACATCGTTCTCTTTCTTTTAAACTTGATGGGGTATTCGTGACCTCAAATTCGACCCAGTAACTCATAACCTTATCGTTTTTCTGTTCGACAAAGCAGACATATTTTCATACTTGGAGTTATTTTCGTGTGGAAAATGAAATTCTCGAAGATACAAATCTTTCGGTGTTGCGCGACAAATTCGGCGGCCGTTATTAATGACCTCGGCCAGGGCGAGATCATGACTTTGCGATGAGCTATTCTTCGGTTCGTAATTGGGGAAGTTCATTATCATGTTTGAGAGTTACAGTTTGCCGGCTCGAAACTTTCGTATCAGCAGAATAAAATTAAATCTATTACTTTAGTCGTAGGTTTTAAATTTAATCACCCAAAATGAAGGACAATCTGATAAAAAAAGGAACAAAAATTTTTTGTCCAAGACGCAGTTTTTTTTCTTTTCATTATCATAAAATATAAAAAGTGGCGCGTATAATTAGTCACAGGTAATAAGTTTCCTGCTAAAAATTAAATTTCGTGCTATCGTGCATATAATTTACCGACGAAATTCACGTTCTAGTACAATTTACGCAAAATAATATACACGACAACGATTTGCGACCGTAAAGTATATGGTGTATTTATATAACTTGATTCGCAAACAGGAGCGTAATGGTCGCAGGTAATTTAAAGAGATTGTAAAGACAAAAAAACAGTCGCTTTATCGTTTGTCAAGACCATTCTCGTTTATTCTAGCAAAATAATAGCCATTACTATCTTCTGAGTGAACACCTCCTTTGTCTCAGAGAAAAGAAAAGAAACCACTATTTGTGCGATATTTCACTATCATAGCTATTAACAGCTATATTACTTTATGAAGAATAACGACGGTGTGTCCTTCGCAAAGCACGCGCCGCAGTCCAATTATTTTTTATGATTAATACTTTTGACGTGATTGTTTTTTCGTTCAATCCTAACAAACATTATGGTAAAACAAGCAAACAGACTTTTCTTTTCATTTAAAATCTATATTACGTGTTGTTTTGATGAGATTAAAAACAACATTTTTGATTCTGATCTCTAAATTAATCGCAAGCTGCAGGTGTTGATATATTCAGAAGACGTGCATTACCCATGCTAAGTGCAAAATCTTACGTACAAGAGGTGGTGCATTTGTAGAACATTGTGGCTGCAAAACATTAGCATGCCGTCACTCGGCCTCGTGCGGTTATCAACAGTGGATTGGTCGCCGCGTGTCCTGACTTCCAACTTGCCCTATATTGCACTACTTCCGCACCGCACAGTGGCTCGCCGCACATTTCCGCGTTTTCACCTTCCTTTGCTCCGCACCGATTACGCTGCTAGCCACCTTGCAAGTTCGGATGGCTTTGATTTCTAAAATCGTTCCCTATGAATTTAGCTTTCCAACTCACCGTGGATTACCGATAATTCTTTAACTGCAATCAGTGAGAAAATCGATTGATGAGTTCACTTGGTTGGAAAAAAGCTGGTTAAATAAACTTTTAAAATTGAAAATTAAATAAAAGAAAGAAATTAATCTTTTTTTTTCAATTGAGAATAAATTGTATGATTGTAGTACCAAGTTTGGTGTTTGTTGCATGTTTTACCTTGAATAATTAAACAAAAAATTAATAAACACATGGGTTTTAAAATTAGCAGAACAATGTTACGTTGTAACTCATATTTTCAAATTATTCGACATGTATTTTGAATCATGTTTAATTGATTTCTATATGTTCTTCAATTGTTTTTCATTTATTCGCAAAATCAGAGACTTGTGTGTCAAAATTTCAATGAAATATTTGTTATCAAATTTATTTGATTGAAAGTATAAAGAAGATGAACCCGATGGCGCAAAACAGTAATAAGTTGAGGTATCTATAAAGAAAGTTTTTAACTTCATTTATTATAAGTTTTGAATTGTGTTCAAAGTTTCATAGGTGAAAGAGTTTATGAATCAACGTCTAATTCGACTTTTCGAACGAAATGATCGACGATTCATCGGTTTAATTTAATTTTGCAGACAAATTCGTCATGTTTGATTTATTCTTCGTGCGAAAGTCGTCGTAAGAGAGACACATACAGATTTACATTCTAACTTTTCACGTCCAGTTAAGGACTTACGTTTTGACACTTTGTTTTGACAATCGACCTAACCATATTTGCAACATTAATGAAACTACAGTATTCGTACGTTTCCCTTTGCGTTTCATGTTAGTTCCGTAAATTACCGGATGTCACGTAGATTCTTTCGGTTAAGCCAACCATAGAATTGACCACGCCTGGTCGCGTGTTCGACCTGTCATTGTCTCATATTTATTACAATTACACTCGACGACATTGAAACGATTAATATTCAACTGCATTATCTGAACGGAAATCCTTTGCCACAAAACTAAAAGCGGAAGACATGTAAATGTGAATGACATATCCCATTTTAAAAATAACTATTTACTGATACTCATCAATGAAGTGTGCACCGCTTTGTGTTGTTCAATAGACAATTAACGTGACACGTCTTTTATACCTTCGTCAATTTTATTGTTTATTACATCAACTTGGAATATACTGCTATAATCCATGTAAACCCCTCGGATCTGAACTAAGGTTCGTTAGCTTCCACGTCAGACGATAAGGATCAAATTTAATGAAACGAGACGTTGACTCAACTGACAGTAAACAACGTTTACCTTATCCTCATTCGCGACATAGACATGTTTCACGAATCGTTTCGTAATTTTGTTATCCCATATTCTTGTAAATTTTGCGCACGCATCAGTTTGAACTGAAGTCGTGATGACTGAGGCTGTGATCGCTGACATCTTATTAGCAGTGAATCACGTTTTGTATCGCCGACCTCCGTCTTGAGAAACTCGCTGACTTTGTCACTTGAAACACAGGGTTTCTCTTCATTCTCTAATATTCATCGAAGCTTAACCTTTGATCGAGCGAGCAAATTCATTTTATTAAGAAATTGATGTTTGCTATCGACATGGTCGCGTTTTCTCCATAATCGCCTTCATTTTACTTTATTTTCGTACAAGATTGCTTTCACTATTGAAGAAATCCCTTAGGTCGTAAAGCGCAACACTTTGTTCCTGACAAAGTATCGATGAAGGATGGAATCGCACCAAAAAAAAAGCGACAACAAAAGTTGCAACAAGAAAATTTTACTGAAAATCATCTATTATGATCAAATCGTTTAACAAGATACCAAGAAAGGTAATTGATGTCAAATCTTTTTCCAAAACATTTTATATATATTTTTTTTTTAAAGAAGCGTCTTGAACTGTTTAATTCTGTTTACCTAACACAAGTAAGCAAAAAAAGTGTTCTAAATTCGAAGACAATTTTTAGTGTCTCAATCAAAAAATTTTTTTATGTTATTTATTTTTCCGTCGTATTTGGTTTCCTGTTTTCATATTTCATATTTCCCGAAATATTTATGTAAATATTATTATACAAATCATACTTACATTGGAATATAATTATTGAGAAAATATGTTGTTTGCGCTACCGAATCGAAAACATAAATGAAACACGGCAATCAGAATTGTATCAATTAATTTAGCTACTCGTGCAATAAAATATAACGACACAAAGCAAAACAAGTCATAAAGTTTTTTTAAGATCCACTATTTAATGAGCACATCAGAATTTTCGCTAGATATTTGAAACTGCGTCAGACCGACCGGCTGGTAACGAATCGTTCAAAGTGCAATAAAAAGTAACTTTGACCAGAGTTTTGTCGCGATAAATCCCATTAGTTGAATTTACAGAGTAGCAAGTTTCATGAACGATAACCTAAATTAGCGGTTCGTCGTTTGTATGAAAGAAACTCTGTTCCAAACCTGACGTTAATTTAAAAATTTCAAAGATTAAAGCATTGAATAAATATTGATTATTTTTGTATAAATATTAAATATCACATTTTAAGTTGTTGTCCATTACTTTTATTGTTTCAGTACACCTGCTCCATCGAACTTGTTACAAATCATACTAAATTGTTGTGTTTTTTCAACAATAAAATGTTTGATAATTAACAAAAAAATGTATAATCTATGACTAGCAGCAATTAACAAGCTCGAACAAAAAAGAATTCATAAGATCCATATCGACTATCGAGGATGTTGAACGGTTTCTTGAGTTAACGACAAACTTTTTAACTTATCAATTGTTTGAAGCGTTGCGTAGCATGTTCAATAATGATCAAGCCAAAGTGAAACGATGCGCATTATTCATATACACAAGCGTAATAATTACAAGCCATCACGCCAGAGAAATAATTGCAGCATAACGTAAACTCGGCGTTGAAATATCTTGCACTTGCAGCTTGAAGCTTAATATTTTAAGTTGGAGATAGCGCAGTAGAAAATAGTCAATGGCGGCGTTAGATAAAGGCTTACTCGGAAATTCGTAAACGTGCTTGACGCTCGACCCTCGCTGAATTGCAAAGGAACGTATGGGTGAGCCGAAAGAAGAACGGTTTCAAACGGGTTTCGCGTGCGACGATATACTTCCGGCTACGTGAGAGACTAACGACTTTCTCGGGCTCTTATCTGTTGGGTCACGTAGGAGTTGAAGGACGATGCAAAACGCTCGCTAGACGAAGACGGTCAATGGCGATAACGATCGCCTGCATTCTCGGTTAATTTAACTCCGCCAACGAGAACCGTAAATAGAGAAACGTCTGTAGGCCAGTCCCGGGCTTTCCGAGCATTAACGAATTGATGTTCAGTCGGGAGGGCTCGCGACCGCTTACCACTGCGGACGCTTTTTGCAGGTAATATATTCACAACCGGTGTGTAAGTAGCACACTGAAAATGGCTTGTGCACATTCCGACAGTGTCGCGCTGCGCCATCTCAACCATTCAAAAAGTTCCCCGTCCAAGACTCAGATATTAATGACCGGACATTGAGCGGCGCACAGCGTTTTATTGTGTTCGACCGATGACTTATTTTCATACACAACTACTACTTTCGGAAGATGTCCGGCCAAAGGCTGGACACTGACCATAAATTTCGCCGACCGCGGCTTTTTGTTAAGTGAGGACGTAATTATGTATTATGTCAACTTGCTAACAGTTCTGCTCTTATATTTATGTTTCTGTTTTGACTAGTCCTTTTTTTGATCGATACAATTCTCTTTATGCAATTATTTACGAAAGTAGACATTCATCTTGCTCAGTGTATACACGACGCTCTTTTTTTTTCTCTCCACTTTCTATGCTGGACGAATCATGTGCACATTCGACGACACACTCATTAATATAAACATGCAAAATGAACAATGTCAACATTCGAAGAAATATAATAAATTTGAAGTATATGAGATATACAAAATTATGAATAAAGACGTAACATTCAAAATAAGTTCGAATAGAAATATCTAAAATCAAAAGTTTGTGAAATTGCTTCCCTCAGTAGATATAACAATCTAAACAAATTACTGTAAATCTATTCAATGGAAAATGATCCTTAATAGTTAAGTGAAACACGTGCTATTCAAAAAAAAAAAAAAAAAAAACATAATAATAATAATAAATAAACAGAAGTCTATCACGTGTAATATTCAGCGGAATTATTTCAGGTCATGCAACGCTATGTTTTCATGAAAATAATGAGGAAAAAATGAGCAACCCACTTGCATCCACTTGAGTTTAATTTGTGTACTAGCATGCTTCGTGCTCCCGGCACTCTTAATGCCAAAGAAGTGTGTTTAACTACTTTGTTAAGTTTTATGTAATTAGAGACTCTAGTATAACAACGGTTATGGTATAAAAAAAATTGCAGCATTCGGTTTTGGCCCGAACTGCGTTGAGCTTCGATAAAGCTGTTCGTCCAGAAACACTCTCGAGTTAAATTAAAATATTCCGTGACTATGTACGCGCGCGGGCACAGGAACGTGTTTGACGTCGGCCTAGCTTTTTATAATGGAACAGCGACCGAGTTGGCGGTCACGCAAGCGAAAATTTTGGTAAATTTTAAAATTCGTTTAATGCTCGACGAATCAAATCCGTATGCACACCAGGCGTAACTTCTGTCGAGAATAGTTAACCGTATTATAACTTAAGTTCACTTCATGCAGAACCACATGCTTGCGGTGGTCCGCGTGAGGAGAAAATGCTGTACACAAATCACGGTAAAGCCTTACTACCAAACTAAACCATGTTGAGTGCACATGTAGCGGTCAGTTGCTAATTCCCATTATGCTGGCTCTTCGTTTTATAACACAAAAGCAAAATATTTTTTGTTCTACAACAAATTTCACGAAATTAATAATATCAATATGATATTGATAAACCATATACTGCGAATATATATATATATATATATAGGTTTAAAATCTTAAAAAAACGTATTTATTCGAATCTAGAAGTGGATAGGGGCTGTTTAGGTAATCGTAACAGTCCAATTATATGAGTCCAACATTTTTGTGAGTGAAGGTTCGAAGTTGAATTCGCCAATCCAAAAAGTGGCAAGAGAATAAAAATTTTAATTCAGCTAGAAGGAAAGACATTTAAGAAGCAAGACATCCTCGAATGCGTTTCGACTTTTGTGAAAGGGCTCAAGTTTTAACGGGCTTGCATAGAAAAAGGCATTAGTCAGGAAAATAGTTAACATGCTAGACACATATAAAAGAAGCATAAGAAGCTTTTAAGCGTTTTATTGCAAAAGTTTGTGAATTGCATACCACGAGGTGAAATCTCCCGTCCGCATATCTAGGTGTTTAGACAGTTTAGAAGTTGCGGTTCTCTGTTTTTTTGTCTGCAGCTAATGTTGAAGTACATATTTTCTTAATACATTATTAATAGATGACGTGAGTTTTACATAAGCTCGGAACCAGGAAGAAGCAAAATCAGGACATTCTAAGATGTTGACTTAAGCAGATTGCCGAGACTATGGTCATTTGCATACTTACTTAGTTGTTGAAATCCGTGGATTATCAGGAGGAGAAAAAAAAGGGATATCAGCTCTTTTGGATTCGACTACATCTGAAGTTTTGACGAATTTATCATGATGATTAATATTTGAATAATCGAAATCAGAACGGTGAAAATTCATTGAGTATACGATCAAATTAAGATCAATTGCGCTGTTTACTTCGCGGATGAGAGGCAAATTTTCATGCACAAAAATAATGGATCTGTACTCTCATGTTTGGTTCTTGTTTGCATTCAATTTTTTTAAAGCGATGAATACGAATGAATAAATCATTAAGCTTTCATCAACATTCATTATAATATCAAAATGTTTGCGATATTTGAAGCAGCTTCTTTAATATAACAGATTGATGGTTGGAGCTACAAGGTTAGATACACGGATACTCATAAGGGCTCTTATCTCTATTTTGCCGACGTTGTTCTCCGCGATGTTGCACCGAATTTAAGGATGGAAAAAAAAAGGAAGACGGAAAACTTGAACAGGAGCAAAAAGAGAAAGGTTTCCCTTTGAATTACGATCAAGAAGGTGATCATAAATAAGACTCGCAGAGCTTTGATATAACTCACTGGATTTCCATACGATGATAAAACGGATGCTTAGACCACTGTCGATGATTTATAAGATTTTCAGCAGTGGCAATGCTGTTTGCGATCAAAACCTTCTTAGTCGGAAAACGAACGATATTCGAAACACTTGAAAAGTTTTTGAGGATCCCAATTTGTAAAAAAACAAACTGTTCATTGCCTGTAAAAAAGAAATTTTCCATTGACTCATCAAAAAGCTGTTCGGACTGGTTTACGAATTTAATATGACTGGCAGGTTAGTTGTATCGACTGACCATCAAAATTTAGTGCAGCAAAAATGTTTTATTTTTCAACCATTAAACATTTGCTTTCATAAAACTTTTTTGCGACGGATCATCGATCGAGTAAAAAATGTTTCTATTTATATTTTAAATCAGTTGGTATAAATGTAGAACGTCGGGATTTGCTTTATAATTTTTTTTTAACTTCACATTTTCCATTTTTTATTATTTGAGGTAAATTGTCAGATGAACATTCGAATATTCTAATAGAATAAACGAATACGTATGAAGGATAAAATAATATTATCGATTGAATTTTGTTTACTTATTGTAATTGAAATTTGACATCAAATAAAATCACTACCAATTCAAAATACGATTTTGAATTTATGACAAACCGAAATTTATGTTTATTATACATTCCACTTCAATTAGAGGCCAATTAAACTCTATTTTTGTTGCGTCAATTTGGGCTTGAATTATTACAAATTTACTGATTAATCAGTTAACATTTTGCTCCGGAATTTTTTAACAAAATTTGCACATATATTTTTTGTATATTTCTACCGTTTCAAGTACAACAACAGAAACGAGAGGGAGTATGTATGCCGCAGAGCAAACGTTTCACGTTTCCCTTTTGATTTTTCTTTTCATTCTTATCGCCTCAATAAAGAATGATAATAAAACAAAATTTATTACATCAGTTCATAGCTGTAGTGCTCTATCATTTCATTTGTTTCTGTACCATAAGTTTGGGGCTTGAGCGAAATTCATAACATCTTCGGCTAAGAATTTCTACCATATTTACATTCAACTTGGATCTCAAATTCCGCGGTTTTTCGCACTGACCAATCGCCACGGGGCTGGCGATATAAGATATACGAAGCTGTTAAGGCAATATGTTTGGTAAAATATTGATGGGCTTCTTGATGCTTGCTCGTACACCATACCTATATTCAAAGAAATCTTCGACAGTTTATGGGGCTGGCCTGCAGGGGTATCGTCCGATGTCTCGCTGGCTCCTTTTGTTGCATGATAACCCCAGACGAAAAATTTACTTTCATGCTGTTTGCGGGCTCTGAACGTCGAATGTTTAGATAAGGCGTGCGCCATTTTGTCCGCGATATTGAAAAGCAATAAAAAAAATTGAGGGTCGCCGGCGCGATATTGACTCCACCATCAAAATTAACCATCATCGGAAGTTCCGTTTTTGAGTGTAATTATGGGGGAGGGGGAGGGAGAGAGACCCGTGGGCTCTGCTGATAGTTCTGCCTCCACGCCAAAGCACACTATTACTATCGGGCCATTGCTTTTTATGCCAGCGATCCAAGCCGAAATTTATCCGAAGCGCTTCACTGATTGGTGTTTAAATTTCTCGAGCCATTGAACCTCCGGCTCCGTGAGGACTATCACGCGTTTTCTCACCGATGAGCCGTCATGTATATGTCTGTGTACATGCATTTCAAAACAGATAAGATCGAGAGCGCGCCTTTTTTCCGTTCTATTTTTGATGATCTCATTAACGGCTGTGATGCAATTTAATAGAATCAATTCAACTCTACTCTTTTGTTTTGTTTTCTCCCTCATTCTCCCTTTCTTTTTATAGACAATAATAATTGCACGCTCTTCGGAGACATTACGTTTCAAAGCGCAAGCTAGTTGTGAAAATTGTTTGCACGCGGAGGGTTCCTCAATTATATTATTGAACGGATATTTGGCCGCGCTTGTTCGCCTCGTTTTGCAGTATAATTTATACATCGCGTTGTTTCAATCAGTCAGGTGCCGTTGTTTTGCCACCACGATTAATCCAATGAACTCAATGACATTATGTGACTTGTATGGACGTAAAAATATTTGCAAATCATTCATCGGAAAACTGAATTATGCAATTTTAAACTCGACCCAAAATTCCCGCGAAGGCTTTTGGACGGAAGCATTTCCCCGTCAACGGTTCATTCGATTTAGTAATTTGATTCGTCGATTCTCTATGACCATATATGTTACAATGTATATGTGCCAGGCTCATAAGCAAATAATGTTCACGCAACGTTGAAAAAACATTATTCCTGTGAATCAAAGGCCGGGGCTTAATATATATGTTCTGTCGTTTTTGAAGTTACCCTGGGGATTACCGCGCAAGAACTAACATGATGAATTTCATCGGGTATTATACTAGCTCCTATTTTTTCATTGTCGTGTGTGACAGAAACGAAACCCTCTAAAAATTTTATTCTCTCAAAGTGGTTTCCTCGCTCGAATTGTCTGTTGAGATCGAGATTACGTTTTTGGGGAGTAAAAATCAAAATTTCTTGAAAAAAATCTTTTCTTTATATCTCTATTTCGAATGAAAACAAAAAAGATCTTTATTTTAGGTTGCCTTCATTTTATTTATATCATTATTTATCATAATTCTTACGTTTGGCATTTTAATTACTTTACAACGATCACAGAAGGAAACTATTTTGCCGGCAGTCTAGTTCATTGATTCGATAGGCCAACCACCATCAGATAGATGACACCACCGCGGTACTTGCTTCTTTGTGCAAAATTCTCGCCAAAACGTCATAAACTAGTTACGTTTTAAACTCATTTTTTTGCGTAAAAATAATAATACTTATTCAATTAAAAGAATTAATACTCATATTTTACAATTATTTTGTTTGAAACAAAACGAAATCTACCATTTTTATATATGTTAATAAGTCCCTTTTAAATGTTTATTTGAAAACAAGTTTTTTTGTATTTACGAAAAACCGTTCTATTTATAATTAGACGTTTTTCCTCATCACCTTAAAGTCACTAACTAACTATATAAATTTAACGATGAACATGCTGGCCTTCCAGTAGAAAGTAGTTGATTATGTCAGACGGATTGTTAAATTTTCAACTAATCGAACCTCGAAGTATAACACAACTAATCTTCTGTATATAACAAATCCGGTTCGTGTTTTTATTATTCAAACTAACATATTTGCCACAAAATAGAAAATTCCTTCTGAGAAAGCGAAAGTTTAAAGTAACGGAAACGATGACTTGAAATTTATCAGACGTTTGAAAATATTACAATTTCCACAATGTCTGTTTAACTTTATAAGCAGACTGTACGCAAAAGTAATAGATGAAATAACTTGAGTACATGAAAAACCATTACTAGACACTCTAAACTATTTTTTCCAGATGCACAGAAACTTGAACACCCCGACTGTCAATCAATAAATACTGATTGAAGAAACAGTCTGGGTCTGTTAGACCCAAATGGTTAGTTGAGGGCTTAATCGAGTGGAATGCTCTCGTTGATGTAATACTGTTTATTGATGACTTCGCCTATTACAGATCAGATTGCTTTGTAAACATATTTCTCGTAATGCTGAAATATTTCTAAAATGAATATCAAAACGATTTTCTTATAACAATCAAAAAGGAACTTATAATCTAACGATTATATATATATATATATATATATATATATATATATATTATCAGAAAAATATTG
>JAQQRF010000866.1:0-53487 GCA_030523145.1 Trissolcus brochymenae | reverse complement strand
GTTTTCTTCTTCTGACACTGTGAAATAACCGAAGAAACATCGATTGCCAACCCGATCGGTTTTATTAGGAAACAATTTTCCTTTTTTTTTTTTTTTTTTGTTTTTTTTTTTGTTCATTTTTTCCCCCATTTGTCGGAATTACAAAGATGGAGACGAAAGCGTGGTGCAGCTCCGGTAATTCAGTTCCCGCGCTAACCGATGGCGCAAGTTGTTTTTAGGAGAACGAACAAGGCTGCCAACAAAATGATACTTGTTTCGTACAAAAGGCGTCATATTTCGATGTTATGCAGTAAAATGTCCGCTTGATTATTAAACCCGAAAAGAAACATCAATAATGACTTTTTACGTCCGACAATTGACAAGCCAAAATCAAAACAAACGAACGTAAACAACTCGTCGAATGATGGTTCGCCGGTCGGTTCTCGTCTTGTTTTGTACTTTTAAAAATAGATAATCGGTCGGTTTTTTTTTTTTTTTTTTTTTTTTTTTTTTGGTTTTTTTTTTCGTACATTTATTCGCACGCGATATCTGCGTGTTTTTGAGCGTCCGTGACTATAAATAACGCCGGACGGATTTTATAATAAACACTCAGGCTTTTATCAGTCACCGAAGCGGCTTCTAGAAGCGCAACAACAAAGTTGAGTAATTGGCATGTACCGAGTCGCTGACAATTCGACAGCCGACCTGCACTATCTCCCTTGTTTGCTCTTATCGCCCACAACAGTGTAAGGCATTCTTTCAGTTTCGTCGCGGCGCCATCAAATTAGTATGAGCTAAAAAGTTTCTTTTTTGTCTTTAAATTCAGTCAAACCTGAGCACAACGATAATAATTGTGCCGTTTGTCGCTCAATTAGACTTAACTTACTCCTCTCACTTCGACTGTTTGTTTGAACATTTCTTCTTCTCACTTTTGTCCCAAACGCGTCAGTTTATCTGTCGTTCTCTTTTCTTCAAAATGTAGCAGCTCAGGTTATGTCACAGAATTAAAACTAATTCATTTTTTTTATAACTATACATGTTTCTAATTAAATAATAAAAAGATGACATTTATTTTTCAATAGTTTTTATTGTTACTTTTTGTTGATCATCTTTTGATATTTCAGTTTTCTTTATAAATCCGTAAGGAGTTGAGATGATCGGTGATTGGATGGATCAATGAGCTTTTACACTTGGGAAAAAGAAAGAACAAAGAACAAAAAAGAACGATAGATGGGCAACCAATCGAGGGCCTTAATTGACAGGCTTGATCATGGAATGCCGCGAAAAGTCGACGACAAGGACTTCCTGGTGTCCGGTTGATGCAAACGAGCTTTTCGGCGCGTCGTCGCGTTTGCCCTCACGCGTGGGGTTAGCGCGCGTCCCTGCCACAAAGCCCGCCTTCAGGGGCCAATCGGCGCGGCCTTCGTCCTTCGTCCGTCCGTCCCATTGGCTTTTCCCTGCGTGTCCTCTTTACTGGCCAGACACGATTCTCGCTTTCACGCAAGCTGCTTCCTCTCTTCCACGGAAGATTCCATGTGAACCAACCATGAAATGCAATTTTTATCATTCAAAATAACAACACAAGCAAGTGTACAGCACACGAATCAGAGCAACAAGAATATCAAAGTTTTTCCTAGCTATGGCCCCATGATAAATCAGAGTAGAAAATTTGTCCAACGTCGGAATTGTGTTTTTGAGTTTGTCAGCACTGTCTGTTTTTCTCTGATTTTTGGTTGAAAGTTTTTGGTTCAAGGGGGAGGAAGCAGGACGACGAGCAATGTATAAGATGGCTCGGGATTCCCCCTCCTGGTTCAGCAGCGATGGGTAACTCAACGCCACGCTCCCTTACTTCCTTTTCTCTCTCTGGTTTGGCGTCTCGCTCGGAAGGGGAAGCAGGCCTCCCCTCGGCCCTTTCGCGCGCGTCTTTGCCCTATTCGCGTGTTCTCCTACTACACCTCGAGGCTCTCTTTTCATTCCTGGCTCAGACAATCGAGTTCGAGTGCGCCCGATTGTTTTGCAGCTAACCGAAAATGATTTGCGCGTACACACGCTTCGGTTCAATCACTTTTTGTCTTTGACTTTCGAACACCGCTGATAGTTGTTTTGCATTAGTCTAGACTGGTTATAAATAATTCAAAGCGCTCAGGCGCTTAGAATCATCGTTAAATTTTGTTTATAAATAGTTGAGATCCAGGAGCTGGAAATGTCAAAGTAATAACTGTATCTTTCATTTTTCAGAAAGAAAATGAGGAGCCCAAAAAACAGAAGAAAGAGGAGAACGGCGACGGGGAAGTAGAAGAGGAGGAAGTTGACGAAGATGTTGATGACGAGGAGGAGGAGATTGACGGCGAAGGAGAGGACGATGACGAGGAAGATATTCCGGAAGGTGAAGAGGACTTGGACGAGGGAGAAGGTTGGTATCGACGAACGAGGATGCATCCTTCTAGTCGTGCCCGAGGCTCTAGCCATTAATCACGATTTTATCTTTATTTCAGATGAGGAAGAGGACGCGGAAGAGGGTGTAGAGGGTGAATTAGATGACGAAGAGGAAGACGCATAATGAAGGAAATGAGAGCGTCCGATGTAAGTAAGAAAAGGAGGCAGAAGCGCCCGACGATTCCATCGTCTCTCACGATTGTCGACAGTCTTCTCAGCAAACTTGCTCTCATATTGAGTGGTTGGTAGCGATGTTGATGATCAAAACACACGTACACACATACACCATGCCCTGTTGAACAAGCATCGTCAGGTGGCCTCCCGATCTCTACACACAATCTAAAGAAGAAAAAAAAACAAAAAAGCAAAAAAAAAATTAATAAATGATAAGATATGTCGTCACCTTGCCAGAGCTGTGTCGGGCCGACGCGCGTTCGCAGCCGCAATCCTACGGGTCTTGGCTCCTCACAATTCTGGCCTCCTAGCCTTCACCAAATACTTGCTAGGTCGTTTGACGAGAAACCATAAATTCGCCTCCACCCCCAACCCCCTTCGACTCTGTTTTAGACAAGCAAATTAAGGAAATTTGGTTTTCGGCTCAAGATCCGCGCCTGAATGAATTTTTAATCTACCGATGAACTTTATACAATTGTGGATACAAAAATGAACACACACTAACATGGATGTATTAAAATTACAAGCAGGAGCGATGGTGGAGCCCATCTGCTCCCGCGGCGGATCTATCGTTTTATCCCAAACCACCTGTTAAACTGGTATTCGTCTGGTTTTCATCGCGGGACAGTTTTATATTTGAGGATGATGAGAAATAAACAACCGACAACAATAAAATGCAAAATGCTAAAACAAATGTTTGCAACGTGAAAACTTATTTAATATAAGGCAAAGCTCTATTGTATTTAAATAGTGTAAAATGGACATTGTGGGTGAATTTATCATTATGGATCCTTCGTTTGTTCCATTCTTTTTATTTTTTATTTCGTTGAACTTTGTATTCTGTAATAATTTTTTTTTTTTTTTTCGTAACACTCCAATCAAAATTTTTGTTCTCTTTTTTTTTACCAATCATCAATCAGCAGATTTATTAAAATGTAACTTTTTTAAATCAAAATCCTTTCGTTTGTAGTCCAGCGAAAATGTCTCTCACCTAATGCGCGTGACTGAGTTATACTTTTCTCTTGTCATCGAATCGATATCTATATGTGTAAAACGAAGTGTGTCAACGCCGAGAGCACAGAGCTGCACGTCATTGACATTCGAACGATCGTGATCGATTTAATTTATACAAAAAATAATAAACGAAATAAAAACAATTCGTTTTTGACTTTTGCATTTTCTTTTACTACATTCTTCTCATTACCTGACTTTGTGCTCTCGCAATAAAACCACAAACGCGATTATTATCTGGCTACCCCAAAAAAAGACAACCCATTCTTTATGCAATGTTATCCGGATGTTTATGATCACACTAAATCGTCGGCATTGCAAATAATTTATATATATATATTTATATATATATATAGCATGTAAAAATGGATTATTATTAATTAATTATAACTAATTATGCCCGGTGATAAAAATGGATGCTGAAATTCTATGTAACTGCAAGGTTAAAGTTTATTGCATAAGCGTAATGAACCGCACGTTCCACGATTTAATAATTTTTTTTTCTTAACCAATATTTTTTACTTTTATTGATTTTTTATCAACTCTTGTTGACGAATATTATCAACACATCTACTTACAATTCAATGAACGATTATTTCTCCAAATCAGCGATTATCTAACTCCCCCTACCACCACCACCCCTCTTCTTTTTTAATAATTGTAAATTATATTTTCAGAATGAATTGCGATGTATGATTATTATAATGTATTAAATGACAATGTTGAATGGAAGATGAGAGGAAGGACAAACCGACGACGAAAATTGTACAAAAGCAAAATATATACACGCGGCAGTACGAAAGCAAAATCGATTTTCAGAGAGAGTACGATCCTTTGATTGATTCGTTTGTTTTTTTCGCTCGAAGAAAGAAGAGACAGAGAGAATGAGAATGTGTGAGATCCATTGATGATTATTCTTATTTTTTCTTTCTCAGAGACACTTTTTTTGACCGGAAAAAGACACCATCCAGTAATATTTTGGCCCTTCATCTGCCCCTCTTCATTTTGATATGATATACTTAGAAGTATTTTTTTAATGACAAAAGTGAATTATGGAACATGATCTAGTTCTGGAAACAAATTTAAATTAACAAAAAATACACGTTTGTTCGACAAAAATCAGGTGAAAGCTTCGCCAATGCAAATTTTCCTCCGTTACTCGTTTCTTATTTCAAGTTCATTTTTTATATTTTTTGTTTCAAACAAACAAACTTGTTTTGCGTTTTCTTTCTTAGATATAATAGGCATTGTATTTTTGGTTCTTAGACTGTTAGTTTGTCATATACAACTTTTCAAAATTTTTGTTCCAAGGAGGTAAAAAATGGGTGTTTGCCAGCGGTGAAATGTAGCTTCTATTTATGCGAGAAAAAGTGAAGGTAACGAATTAATTCCGAATGAAAGACGATGAAAGCGAGAAAGAAACCACACTTAGTGTACAAATATTTTTGAGGAAGTAGGTATACATCGTTGAATTATTATATTTAAAATAACGATTTACGAGCAAGGTAGTGTGTTTTTAGATGACAATTTGGACGAGTGAGCGCGTCATGACGTTTGTACATGAAAAAACATTTTCACAGAGGCAGTCAGTCAGATTTTTCTTATTTCCATCTCAATGCCCCGCATTGAATGAGAAAAACAAAATACCCAAACTGAATGTCGTTTTTGGTTCCGTTTTTATTGTACACTTACAAACAAATGGGATCTACTTTCATTTAATGATAAATCTGACAATTTTTCTCAAACAAATTTAATAAACGTCTAAGTTTAAATTAAGTTAAGACTGAAATAATTAATTTCAAATTAAATAATGATTTATGGGGTATACTAAAAAATAATTTTGTATGAAAAAAAAAAAAAATAAATAAATAAATAAAAACCCAGATGAACGATTGACATAATAAAAAAATTTGGTCACTGGACAAATTTTTTTGGACATTTTCAATAAGGCATGAGATGTGTTGTGATTTTTGTTAGGTATGACTTTTTCTTAGAGCCGAAATGTTTTGAATGAATGAACAAATGACACCGTTGTGTCGTGGGTACATAAAACACACATGATGACTCAACATTGTATGAAATCACTATCTGTGTGATCTCTCGATGAGATTAGTGCATAAAATACATATACATTTATATATATTCGAAGTTGTTAAAGTTAAATTATTAGAAAAAAAAATGGGGGAAAAGCAACAAAAAAATGTCAGGTTTGTTTTCATTTTCAAAGAGAGACGAAATATAAACTGGAAACAATTTTTGTTTTGGAAAATTAAGAAAAACCCGAAAATGCGTGAATTTGTATGAAATCATAATTACTTATATAATTAAACAAATAAAATAATGATAAAAGAAATGAAATTCGAGGAACATTTTCCGTCGCAGCAAACGATGTTTTTGGTACACGAATTTTAACTCAATGTAATAACCTGAATAAAATAATTGTTCATCCAGTCAGTTTTTTAGCGGCTAAACTTGTTGAGTCTAGTGCAATCTGTGACGTCATCGTCTACTTTTCCGGATAAATAATCCTTTCCCCCTTTTCAACTGCTCATTATACCAAACAGCAATTAAAAATGCAAATTCGAAAATTGGACTGGTGATATTTTTGAGATTTGTAATTTATGGAAATTGGAACAAACGCAAACGTTATCACCGTGTAAAATTATAAAATTCCAAGATAATGGCGGCGTCGACAATAGACAATTTCTCTCTTACCGACACAAATTGAAATGCTGAGTCGGATTTAGATAAAATTGTTGCATCATATTTTTTTCGCCGAGTTGAACGTTCTTGAGATTAATTTCTATCGAGGGAAAATATTTGAAGGTCAAAAGCTTGATTATATTTATATGAAACTAAAATTTTCATTCGAGAATAACAATATTCTTCAATTATTTGTTATCCTAATATTGTATTACATGTATTTTTTCTATTTTATCGTGTATTACCTTTTTTTATTCATTTTTTTTTGTAGAATTTCTTTAACAAATAATTTCGTAACGGTTAGTTGTTTGTGTTGTTGCGGCTCGCATTCCTTGAAACCATTTCTGAAACGTTTCCTTTTTCTGAAAGACTCAATTTTAGCATTGATTCAATTACGATTTCTATTTCCATAGCCTCCCAAGTGTGCGCTTGATAATAAATTATTAACGAACTTGAAATTAATATTAACATCGGTGAAGAAAAAAGCAAATGTGCGCGTGCGCGAAACACGTGCACAAGCCGCTAACAATGGCGCAACCTGGAATATTCGCGTACATCGCAAAATCGATTTTGTTTGTCCGACAAAGTGATACCGCGTCCCTTCAACTTCAGCGCCTCCTAAGGCAGATGAAATAAGCATTTTTTAACGCCTTTTTTTTACACATACTTTACATTTTTATTCGGATACTCAGGGTTTAAGAAAGAATCCGATTTCAGCAATTAATGGAATTAAAGATGGTTGACCCACGACATAGATACGACATATTTCTTGGAAATAACAAGATTTCGATTTCCTTTATCAGACAAATAAATCATACTAAATTTTCAAAAACTGATTTATTTTTAACAACTCAGATGAACAGTTCAAAAAAAAAAAAAAAAAAAAAAAAAAAAAAAAAAAAAAAAAAAAAAAAAAAAAAAAAAAAAAAAAAAAAAAAAAAAAAAAAAAAAAAAAAAAACATTTTTGTACAATTATCAAGTTACTACACATTGAAAGTTATCTTTTCATTTATATCCTTTTCTTTTTTTTTCTTATTTTTCTTTTTTTTACAACTTCCGCTTTCCGCTGTTCATGCATGAAATCTCTCTTTTTAGGCTCTTTTTCATCAGTTTTGAATGTATTGATTGTTTCAATGTATTGGTTTTTATTGCTACGCATGAAAGTTGATATTTTTTCTTTCACGTTCTACTAGGAAATGTTTTATTTCAAAACCGTTTCTTTGTCCTTTTTAAATTAGTTTTCCATATGATTTACAATGTTTCCGGTAAAGTGTGTATCAACATCTGCTCCTCTGCTGTAGGTCTAAAACAAACACAAAGACAAAGACGTTACTTCACACCAATCCAGGAGTGTAATGAGAATATTTTATAGGTGTGTTACATAGTAGATTTGTGTAAATTTGGTAAATTTCATTGTATTTAGAGAAATTTTATTTAAAAATACACAAGATTTTTTTTTGTACTGTTTAGACATTTTTTGTAATTGGAAATTGTATCCTATATTCTTTTCGAAAAAAAAAATAAAATTTTAATTTTCAACAATCATCAGAGCAATTATTTCTTTTCCCTACAAACAATTTATTAATTTTTATATTACGTATTTTTATGAAACTGAGAAAAAAAACAAACAAAACAAAAATGAAAAGTAAATTTCAATGCGTTACCGACTGAGCATGAAGAAGAATTTGAGAACTTTGAATTTCCCGCGAATTTCGATTTGAAAAACTGCTATCGGTTGTTTTTACTTTGTGAATTTTCATGAACTAAGAAAATGTTGAATTTGTAATTAGACAACAAAGGAGAGATTAAATAATAAGATCAAGATGGTTAAAAAGTTGAAATGTTTTTTTTATCGACAGCTGAAAAATGACTACTTTGTGCAGCTTCTAATTTGGTAACACTGTTGGTCGTTACGTCAAGCCGTATAGTTGTGTAGCGGTCGAAAGCATCATAAACAGTCAAATTACATCTTAAATTCATTTCTGAAAAGTTGTTTCAAGATAACGTTTATGTCCAAGCTGTAAATTTGCCCGACCTAACCACAACTACCTTTGCATACAACAAACGTGAGTACATCCTTTTTTCTTACTATAATAAGAAGATACCAAAAAGCACATGCCCCTCGTTTTGTATTTGGATGTTAAAAAAACCACTGAATTTTCTAAATTGTTTCCTGTGTGGTTACATGTCACGACATGAAAGATTCGACTGATTGTTTTTAAGAGGAATATTTGTATGCCTGTACAAAGAAATATATCTCATTCTAGTTTTTTCTCAGTTTAGCTGATCAAGCAGGATTTCATAACAGAGACAAAGAATGTTTTGATGTATCACGTGATCACAATATTTATATATTTTTAATTACAGTTGTATGGGAAACATTAATCTTGCTGTTTCAATTTTTTCTTTTGATTCTTTCTTGAAAATTATTATTGTTATTCATGAATCCACGAGCAATAAAAATATCAGTAGTAGACATTTTTAATGTTTACATTTCATACAGTTATTGGTTTTTTTAATAATTTTTTTATATTGAAATGTTTTTCTATTGGTATGTTTATTTAGAAAGTCTGGCTGATTTACAAATTAAATTAATGTTTTTAGATTTACACGATGTACGGTCGTAGAGAATTTCGACCTAGCAACTACGGTTCTAGAGACAGAGATCATGGTGACCGAGATGGAAGACGTGATAGAAATGGTAATATTATTTCTTACTGTTCGAATCATTCCTTCTTTTTTAAATTGAGGTTTCTTTTTTTTATTAATGAAATATTTTGTTTCAGGTCACAGACAAAGATTTGACGATGACGATTCCAGGAGCAATAGATCGTATGGTGACGAGTCGGTATCTTAAAAAAAGAGTAAAAATCGGTATACGATGATTGTCTTTTTTAATAATCAATTTGTTTTTTGTTTGTTTTTTTTTACAGATCCAGAAGATATGATCGTGACCGTGATCAGGAAACAGAATCCATTACAATTGAAGTTCCAGCCAGCAATATTGGCAGAATCATTGGAAGAGGAGGTTCCAAGATTCGAGAACTTCAAGACGACAGCAGAGCAAGGATCAATGTAAAAATGATATCTTTTTAAATTAAGAAACCGAAAATAAATGTTTTGTATTTTTTTTATTTAATCTAAACTTTTTTTTCAGATTGATAAATCTGGAGGTGGTTCCATGACTAAAATAAACATCTCAGGTTCTTCTGATGCTCAGAAAAAAGCGGTTGATCTGATCAACGAGATTTTAGAAGACAACCGAAGTGATAACCGAAATGACAACCGAAATGATAATCGAAATGATAACCGAAGAAATGACAGTTACCAGCGAGACAGATATTCTCAAAATTCATATGATTCACCACAGAGCAGTTATACTCCAAAATTTTCAGTTCCGGATTTTAACGATTCAGAGCCCTGGGTTGCTTCAGGAAATGACAAAGAACTACCTCCAGTGACAAAAGAAGATTTGGAAAACACGCAAATTGATTGGCAAGCTCTTGCTAAAGAATGCGTGAGTTGTAATCTTCGATTAGATTATTTAGATTCTAATAATTAAACGTATTTGACTGTTATTTTTCAATCACAGGATAGAATGAATGAGTTAAAATGGGCAAAATTGCCGCCGATTATTAAAAATTTCTACAAAGAAGACCCGGAAGTGGCTAATTTTAGCGAGGAAAAAGTCAGAGAGATCAGACAACAAAACAACAACATTGACGTTTCTTATTTAAAGTTCAAAGAAGGCGAGCCAGATCCGGAGGAAAAGATTCCAAATCCAATTTTGGAGTTTGAACAAGCTTTCAAAGTAAACGTTTTTTTTTTTTAATAAAGAACATTCAAATTACTAAAAGATTTTTATGTTAAATTTCTGATTGTCGTTGTTTGTTTTTAGGATTATCCAGATATTTTGAGGGAAATCTACAAACAAGGTTTTAAAGAACCGAGTCCGATTCAAAAGCAGGCTTGGCCCATTTTGTTGAGTGGCAAGGATATGATTGGTATTGCGCAAACTGGAACAGGTTGGTACTACCATTTTTTTATTTGATCTTCTATTTTCTAAAAGTTTTTAACAATTCAATAAGTTACAATAAAATTAAATTTCTTTTTTCTTGTTTTTAGGAAAAACTTTGGCATTTTTGTTGCCAGCTTTGATTCACATTGATGGCCAACCTGAACCTCTAAAAAAAAGAGTTGGACCAAATGTGTTGGTCTTAGCACCAACCAGAGAGTTGGCTTTACAAATCGAAAAAGAAGTATCCAAATATTCATACAAAGGAATTAAAGCGTAAGATTTAATCAATGATTAGACTAGTTTAATTAATTTTATTGTCATAATAATGTTTGCAGTTTTCAATACAATTTCTCATGATATTTTTAGTGTCTGTGTTTACGGCGGTGGAAAAAGGGACGAGCAAATCAACAAAATTAGGGAAGGTGTTCAAATTGTCATTGCAACACCTGGAAGACTGAACGATCTCACCGACGGAGACATTCTGGATACGTCATGTGTAACATACCTCATTTTAGATGAAGCTGACAGAATGTTGGATATGGGCTTTGAACCGCAAATTCGCAGAACATTGTTAGGTGTACGGCCAACGAGACAAACAATTATGACGAGGTATGTACACCAATAATGACAATGTAAATTATGACTACGTAGTTACGGTGAGTCTAATTGAATTATTTTTTTATAGTGCAACTTGGCCGCAAGGAGTTCGAAGGCTCGCTAAATCTTACATGAAGAATCCGATTCAAGTTAACGTTGGATCGCTCGATTTAGCTGCGACGCATTCAGTCAAACAAACCGTTTATATACTGGCTGATGAAGAAAAAGAAGAAATGGTAAATGAAGAAACGTTGAAAGATATAAATGAATTACACTTTGTATAAAAATAACCAAAAATTTGAATTTTATAATTTTTGTTTTACAGCTTTACAGATTTATCGAGAATATGAAACCAGATGACAAAGTTATCGTATTTTTTGGGAAAAAAGCCCGCGTTGATGACTTTTCCAGCGATATGGCTCTTCGTGGATTAATAGTTCAGAGCATTCACGGAAGTCGCGAACAATCTGACAGAGAACAGGCTCTGGATGATATCAAAGAAGGGCGAGTCAGTATTCTTTTGGCTACCGATGTTGCAAGTCGTGGAATCGACATAGAAGACATCACGTAAGTTAACAAATACAAAGATAATAAAAAAACAGTTTACAAGTTTTTCGTTAATATTAATTGATGTACTTTTAGGTACGTTTTTAACTACGATTTTCCACGTGACATCGAAGAGTATGTACATCGAGTAGGCCGAACTGGTAGAGCCGGTCGAAGTGGCGAATCCATCACCTTAATGACCAGAAATGATTGGTCTCATGCCTCAGAATTGATCAAAATTTTAGAAGAGGCAGCACAGGTAATGTTACTTTTATCTCAGAAGCAAGTTTTAACAAATATTTAGAGCTTTTTACAGATTTTTATAACAAACGAAAGAACCATTTTTAGGAAGTACCCGAAGAACTTTACAACATGGCCAAACGCTACGATGCCATGAAAGAAAAGAGAGCTAATGAAAGACAAGAGTTTGGGGGTGGTGGCGGTCGCCGATTTGGCGGTGGTGGTCGCAGAAACCGTTGGTGATTAAAAGTTTGCTCCGAGCCTAATAATGCGACTATTTATAAGGACGATCTCCATTATTTTTTATATAAATATAAATATATGTTATTAATGTGACATTACAAGATTTATAAGTCACAGTGACATATTTAAGTCTTTCTTTTCGAAACAGTATTGTATTGTTTTTTGAAATGATTATAAAAGTCTGTGAACTAAATATTTGGACAAATAAGGAATTTTTTTTTATCGTCGACTGTTTGAATTTTAGAGTACGCTCATGTAAATTGTGTACATAGATTTGACGTTGACTATTTGAGAGGTTTATTGGAAGATTGCAATGTAACACGAGTTATAGTTCCTCATAAGACGAGTTTTGCGATTCTTCCACACCCATTCTTCCACAGATGTTCGAAAGATACTTTTATAAGACTGCTAAATAAAGAATCTTAGTAAATTGATTATTTCAAAAACGTTGAAGGTCTTTCTCCTTAAATACCTGGACTTAGCATTTGGCAAAAATTTGAAAAACAATTGCTTTTTTCCAGTAATTTTTATTATAAAAATGTACAAAATTATGAATATATTACAATTGTCGTTTCTTGCAACTTTGTAAATATACTTTTTCTCAGTTGATTATGCGACTTTCTCTCCGGTTGATTTGCTTCGCAGTCTATTCAGTACAGACAAATATCATTTGTCTAATTTAATCGAATAATTAAAGAAAACTAATATAAAATTATTGCCGAAGTATTCTTAGCTAGTTTGTATCCGGTATACTTTGCAGCCAATCACAAACTTGTCAATTGATTTAGACTTGGCTGAATAAGTATACAAAAAATAAAAATATAAAAATATACATAAAAAATTCATCAATCAAAAACAAATACAAAGTCAATCGAGTATTGAGTACGTAAAAAAATTGATTATCATTCATAAATCATAGATCAATCAATAGTAAACTTTGAAATCACGAGACTTTGTATATTTCTCAGCAAAGATTTTTCCGCTTGGTGTTGGCATGGAAAAAGCGATATCATCTAAATTCATGATGTAACCGTAATAAAAGTTAGCCCTGAAATGAATAAAAATCAGTGATTAGATATATAATTTTATAAAGAAATTCCAGGTTGAATTGGATTTGTTTTAATAATCAAGACTACCTTAAAGCATTGACAAGTTTCGTAGCAATGCCAGTTTTGCGGTACTTCATTGCCGTCCAGACAACGTTTATTCCACACTTGACTGGTGTACTCTCCTTAGTACAGCAATCAAATTCAAGTAAATCAGGTATCATCTTGTAGGCAGAATCTTTGTGTTCAGCAACCACCACGCCTAGTATAGTTTTATCACGAACGTACAAGAAAATCTGAAAACGAAAAACAACATTTTCAATTCTAATCATATTACTAATTTATACATTACAAGTTACGTTTCTCGTTCGTAGTTCCTTACCCTCTTATCTTGATATTCACAAAGGTTCACTTCAGCAAGTCCCAAATCCATGTCAACAATCTTCAGGACTTCGTTAACTTTGTTCCAGTGACTTTTTGAATCACCAGGCTCAACTAGAATTATTCTATCTCCAAATTCTTCATAAATGACTCTTTCATTTTTCCAACCCTGAGAATAAAAACGAACCAGGTGAGTTTCATCTAACTAACAATGTTTCATCTTTCGAAGTGTGAAAGGACTTACGGAAAACGATAGCGTGCGGTAACTGTTGTGATAGTTCAAGTGAGCATTCTCATCATCTGGATCACCTGCATTGTAAATAATCCCGCACTCTTTGCACTGAGTTGCTCCAAAATTCTTTTGACCCGCATCCAACTGGTACTGGTTTGATAAAACCGATGACTGCCAGGATCTTTTCACACCCTTTTTCTTCTTAGTTTCACTGTTGGGCAAAAAAAAACATAAAAAAACAAAATGGAAGAGCATTTCATAAAAAAATCTTTCCGTCTCTCAACTTACTTGAATACATGATTAGCAGAGAAATTCTTCCTGAAAATTGAATACACTTTTTGTTCATCGTCTTCTTTTTTTTCTTCCTCTTTATTCTGGTTGCCACAGCTGTCTTCGATGTTCATATCTTGTGTCATGTTGCTGAGCTCGCTTTCCGGAGACATTAAATTATTACTGACATCCGTGCTCGTTTCCTTGGCAGAGCTGATCTCAGAAGCGGCATTGCTCAAAATGCTTGCACTTGAACTTGATGGTTCTTCTTCTTCCACCTCATCCCAATCGTCTCTCAATGACTGTAAGAGCTGTTCGAGCCCATTTTTTTGTTGCTCAATCGCTGGCTCCTCGACTGAAAGATCCGCTGCGTCGAAACTGATATTCAATGCGGGCTTCTTCTTCGGAATTTTACATTCGCTTTTGGATAGCACTATCTTTTTGTCATATACATTGAGTTTGATTCTATCATTGATGGTAATTTTAGCGTCCGGCATAACTTTGCCCTTTATAAACTTGTTCGTTTTGCTGACAAGAGACTTATCGTTAACAGTGCTACTGATCGCTTCTTGTTTAATCTGTTTGAGCCTCGCCTCCTTTATCGGAGGCTTCTTTATCTTCGGTTTGATTCCATGCTTTACGCCAAAGTTGATCCCACCGGTTGATTTGCGTGCACTCTTTGCGTTGGACGTGCTCCTCTTGGGCTTCGTTTGAGACCTATAAGTTGAAACGTAACCACCAAAACTTTGCCTGCTGTTGCTGCTGCTGGCCTGACTCGAACCATAAAAAGATTTTGTGTCGAGTTCAAAACGTTTTTCCTGTAACAAAAACATTAATTTTAGTCTTTGAAAACAGTGAAGCACTACTTTTTTACAGAGTTTGCTTATTTTTAAGTCTTTCCAACGTTCAAAATAATTGCCTGAAACAACGATGTCCTGGCCTTGGGAACCGGGTTAGTTTCTTCGATCCTCGGCATCTTAGCAGAGCTGATGTCATCCTTTTCACTATCCGACAAACATCTCTTGGCGTTTCTAGCTTCTGTAACGGGCGACACATCATTCGGTTCCTCGATTAGAATCTTCCTTCGGTGGCTCAGTTTCGGCAGCGACGAAGGATCTTTCTTAATAGATCTCAACGGTGTGATGAGACTCAAAACCGGGCTGTCACTCTTCATTGGCGTGCTATCGCAGCTCTGAGGAGTTTCTGGAACGATATCCGTCGTGTCCATCGGTCTCGGCGGTGTGTTCTGTGGCTGCAGCGGAAACAGGATTTTCCGTGGAGAATTGCGTGCATCCTGAGTTATTTTTCGCAAAGAACTGAAAGCACTTTTTTCGGTCTGTATTTCGGGACTTATAGGAGCTGAGGAGTTCTCATCGCTGAAAGCAAGCGGCGACATGCCGGCCATTCCATTGTCATCATCTGAGTCGACAATGCGACTTTGCTCCTCTCGAAACAGGCTTCTTTTACTGCTCGAACTCCGAACCAGGGGACGCTGACGATTTTGCGATGGAGTGTAAAAAGCCTCGTTCGAACCCACGCCGCTGTCTGGAGACAACATAGTGGACCTAAAAAATAAACATTTTTGTGAGATCAGCATATTTAGTTATAATTAAACACTCTCTCATACATGTTTTTTTTTATTATAAATTCAAGAATAAACTATGGAGAGAAAAATAGAAATTGAATTGTACTGTGTAGAAGCAAATAATTAAAAATCTAAACTTATTTATAAGTCATGTCTACATTCGTTCCCCCCATCTGTTTTCATTGTAGTAACGCAAGAATTGTGACAGCTGCATGGTCAGAAAATCCCGACCCAGTTTAACTAGAACACATGTGCTGTAGGCAAAAATTACAGGAGCCCAAATTGTGTGCAAAGAAAAATGAGCTCTTCCAGGAAAAAAATGTAAACAGGAAAATGTTTTCACCGTACTGCGCATGACGACTTAAATAAATGTATATTTTTATTACTTTTAACAAGATATTAATTACTTTGTAATATTATTATTTTTATTTTTGTAAAAAATGAATTTTGCGATTTCAAAATTGTCAACATATTTTTTTTATTTATATTTGCATTTTTAATAGCCACTTTTTACAAATATATTTCTTTGAAAAGTGAATTTAAATTTTCTACACTCCAACATACTCGGTCAGATAAATTGTAAATAATTTGGTGGAAGTATTCTTAATTTTATGCCAACTAACTTATTTTATATTCGAAACGAAAAGAAGATAGATGTCGATTAGATTCATATCACATGAAATTTGTTAGAGCGTACATGTAAAACAAGTGCCTTCAATTGTATCATCAAACCAAAAACTCATAACCTCAAATGATTTTTGAGTTAAAAAAGATATTTCATATATTTTAGAACGTGTTTATCACGAATGCTTAACGAATCAAACAATATAAACTAGGCTACGAAAATTACGTAGAAGATTGTTTACATATTGGGGTTAGAAAAGCCAAACAGACATTTGATACGAACAAACAAATTTTGA
The DNA here is from genome assembly GCA_030523145.1 of Trissolcus brochymenae. Classification (NCBI taxonomy): domain Eukaryota; kingdom Metazoa; phylum Arthropoda; class Insecta; order Hymenoptera; family Scelionidae; genus Trissolcus; species Trissolcus brochymenae. The sequence goes on along the minus strand of JAQQRF010000866.1, from coordinate 37,106 downwards.
ATCGTTGAAATGTTTGAAGATGACGGTTTGGAAAATTCTGATAAACTCTGATGACAAAACTTACGGTCTGTGGTCGAGGCACTTCCACAAGAAGTGTTAATGTTGATTAATTAATGACTAAAACAAGCAGCGGACAATGTGCAGTCGGTCGTCTGGCTCTCGTTCTTTGGCGCTTTTTTCTCGCGCGCTTTTAACTAACGTGCGATTTCAAATGAGCGACGTTTGCGCCCCCTAGCAAAACAAACAAATACTACAACGGTTTGGAATTTTTTTTAACAGTTTAATACGTTTTGTCGTTTATAAAAAAAAGTAAATAGTATTTCTTGAAATTGTTTTTCTTTAATTAAAAAAAACTCTAATTGAAAAAAAAAACTTGAAGTGATATAAATTGCGATAAAATGTATGTTGACATTTTTTTAGGGTGCAGAAACGAAAAAGACTAAAGATGATATTCAATCCGATTTACTTATATTTCCCACTATTTTAATTTAATTTATTTTCGTTTACAAAAAAATCCTAGAATAACTCACACTTTGTCGTTCAACGCACTTTACAATCTAAAAATTATATTGTTCGAATCTTATACAAAGTAGACAGTAAATTTCTATTATTATTCACTTTGTTATTAAAACATACATGTTTTATTTTTCTATATTCGCAAGATTCAGCCCTTGATCTTGTCAGCCAACGAACAACTTAGGCCGGTGTTATCAGGCTCGACATTGAGTTCCTTAACAACACCATCTTCGACGATCATGGAATAACGTTTGCTTCTTTTTCCTCCAAGCACTGGCAAGTCGACTGAAAGATCTAAAGCGTCTGTAAATGCTGCTGCTGGATCTGCCAACATTCTTACCTGAAAAATTACATGATATTACATTATTAATACATTTCTTTTTTATTTAAAATTTATAAAAGTAAAACTTGATTGTTCTAGTTTCATACTTTTCCATCGGCTCCTTGATCTTTTCCCCAGGCAGCCATAACAAATGGATCATTCACTCCAATGCAACAAATCTCAGCAAAACCTTTAGACTTTAATTCGCCAGCTTTCTGAATGTAACCAGGTAGATGAGTCTGCAAAATGATAATATGATTTTATACAACCGAGAAACAAACTCATTATTCCATTGTTTTAAACCAAACCTAGTTTTTTTTTCATCCAACATTATATTGACTGGCTCATAAAGACTTAACAAAAACTTGAATATAAAAAGTATATATAAATAACTCAAGACTATAAGCTGTTCAAGTTTTATCATTCTTAAAACATTACTCATAATAGTTATACAAGAAAATATTGATTGATGAATCAAATTACCTTGATAATAAAATAAAAACTTCTATAGTATATCAAGTACTTAAGATTTTCAATTGCAAATTAATTTTTTATTATGTAAACTTGTAATTTTGTAATAAAAATGGTGGTTTTCCAAAAAATTCAAATAATTCAACATTCTGACAAATTACAAATTTTAACAATGATAAATGGTATATTTATAACGACACAAAATTACTGAATGATAAATATACCTTTGAGCAGCCTGGCGTGAAAGCTCCGGGAACAGCAAAGATGATCATTTTCTTTCCGGCGCCCAGATTTGCGAGGTTAATTTTGTTTGTCGGTGTGTCTTCAAACAGTTCGACATTTGGCAGTTTATCTCCAACCTGAAAATGTGACAATGTGAATATGAATGATCGCAGCGATAGTACAATTAAAAACCAATGTCAAAAAACTTACTTTGATCACCATGTTTGTTGCTGTCGCGTGAAAAGCTCGACTGAAACAACTGAACGATGTTCGTTCGAGTGCGAAAACTGCACGACTGGCTGCCATAACCAAGCGTCCTTCGGGTCAATACGATAATTATATTCTATGTACACCTGGCGCTTTCTTATTCTTAGTTAATAATTAATGAACGCGTCCAATCAAGGCACTCTTATTCGCGATATGCAAGTTACCGGTGTGTACGAATCGCTAGAAATGTTGCGCAATTGGTCGCTATTATTACATAAAGCTGTCGTGAAAAATTTTACATCAGACATGGCCCCGTATTTATTGATTTTTTTGAAATAACATTTTTGCATGCAAATAATTCGCTGTGGTCTTGTCAATTTAAGAAATACACATTCTTCAATTGTTCATATCATCTCGTTTTAATCATTTGTTTTGGACAGTTTATCAATTGAATTTTTCAAGCAAAACAGAAGGTTTATCTTATCAACTGATGTTCACTTTTTGCTTTTTTTTCCGCCTCTGAAAATAGTTTTTTCCGTTTTTTTTTTCTTAATAATAACTTATTTAAATTATGTTTTTGTTTTTATTATTATTATTTCATACTCTCAATAATATAATATTAAAAAAAAAAAACTTATACACTTAAGCATACATCATTAACTGATTTTATTATGTATTATAATTTAAGGCATTTTATTGTAATATTTTATGTTTTGTAATAATTTATGAAATCATTTCTTTGATACATTTGGTTCTGACTTGTGATACCAATTTCATGAATTCAAATCTTATATTGAAAATACGTGCGCTCCTGGTAAACATTTTTCTACCATTCCAAATTGCAATATTTTATGGCTGACGTTTTGAAAAAGTCTTTCATCCAAAGTCAATCGGAAGATTTTTTCACACTTGACATTTATATGAATGTTAGCTTTCACTCGAAAACGCTTTTCGCCGCCACTTTGCAAAATATCCACAGCCTTGTAATCGAGAGACATAATATGTGCCAATAAAATAAAAATTTCAAAGTTATAACTCATTGTCGAAAACCGATATTTGTTTTCAATGATCAAATCTGTCAAAGCAGGGAAACTTCGCACAGCTCGGCACAATTCTTCATCATTCATCGAATCATTATCGTGGTCATTCAAGAATTGCAATTTCAATACTTTTACATTGTTGGATGCTACGCCAGCAAAATTGCACTTAACATTAAGGAGATGCACAGTTTCCAGATTTAGTAATCTATTCGTCAGTATAGGTAAAACCTTTACGGTTTGAAATATGGCATCATCTAAAAATGATAAAACATATTCAATTATCGTTCTTTCATCTTGTCTTCTGAATGACAAATTGAAATGACTGAAAATATATTGCAATTACCAAAGACCACATCAGTAAGTTTCAAAAAACTAATTGAAGGACAGTTTTTAACGATTTTATTTGCCAAATATTTGCTGATATAAATATTTTTCAAACTCAGCTTTTTCAGTTGCTTGCACTTGGTAATAAATTTCAGTTCCCGATCAACCAATAAGCCAAGCGTTTCAGTAAAGAATACACATAGGGACGTCAAACTTTTTGCAAAGGCAGTGATTAAACTTCGCAAAATGTCATCAGCTACAATTATCTGAAGATGCAGCTCCGACAAACGGTTCGGTTTTGCAGGGACCTGAAATAGTTACAAAAGCAATTTAAAAGTTAAATTAAATAAATTTTAATACAAACAACTTTTAATAATAAAATTGTGATAAAACTTTCATAAAAACCTTGCGGTTGCCGTGTTCCAGAACGTGCGTTCTGAACTTTTCTTTTGGACATTCGAGTTTATAAAATTTAAAAATATTCAGTTTTTCATTTTTTCGGAAAAAATGCAACCAGTCTTCCTTTGTGGCATGGCAAAAACAAGACAACTCAAGTTTTTCTAGCTTCTCCGAATTTCTCAGCAGAATTTCGACCACTTTTTTGTACTCAAAATTTTCTGCCAACAGAGTTTTGTACTTGTGAGGTCCATAAGAAAAATACTTGTCGTACAAGTGAGGTTATTGAATGGTTGCTCTTGTAAGGCCTGGTGCCGCGCGTTCAAAGATCTCCAACAAATTGTCAAAACTGATCATATTCATCTGCTTTTTCTGGCAAATCTGGGGCTGCACTCATTTGAAAATCAGTGAAACGCCACAAGTACCGACGTGCCAGATATTGCCATTGCTTGCAGACTGAAAACAAGAAAGTTATAACCAGTTTTTTAGTTTTTATCATTGAATAATATGTTTTTCCAAATATTCGATTCCAAATTTCCTTGACTCGAGGGTCAAGTATTCAAAGATCTGAAGGAGGCAATCGTTGACCAAGACAACCATTTTGTCAGACTGCAAACAAAATGTTGAAAAAAGAAGAATGTACAAAGTTCATTATAAACATTTATGAACAATAACTTTAATTTATCGCAATTTTTCTTTATTTCTGCTTACAAATTCCAGTCGCTGCTATTTACTCGTTTGAGTACACTTGTGTAAATAACAAATGAAAAAGCTTCCAGAGAAAAACTATAAGATGGCTATGTTCAATTTGTCTCAAAATTTTCGGTTTGATTATATATGCTAAACATCGTTTCCCTCTAACTTTGCAATTAAAATAACAGCAGTACCAACACTATGAAATAAAAAAAAAAGAATTTTAGATCTAGAAGTGGATGTCCGTCATATTTTCAATAATATTAATTGGTTATTTATATTTTGTATAAAAAAAAATTAAACTGCAATTACTCTGCTATATGAATTTATATAAAAAAGCGTCAACCATTTACCAAATGAATCAATCCTTCGATCAATCAAATGTTGTTTTTAACCTACAAATAATATTTTATTGTTAGTTAATTTGGCTATTTGAAATTTGAATTGGCAGCACTGAATAATCATCTGTTTTCTCGTAACGCATGCGCAGATGTTCGTGTTTTAACTTGTTGTTAGTTGGTATTTGACAACAGTGTTGAACTGATGTATCTATGTTTTGTTTAATGCGCGATTGGTTTTCCACAAACAAAACAAAATTGCCTTGTCCTTGATCGTTGAGTTGTAAATGGTCTGGTCAAGATGAACATCAGTTGTGCAATATGCAAAGAAATCTTTCGCCCTTCGGATGATATATATTCTACTCAGTGCGGTCATACATTCCATCTAACATGTATCAAACACTGGTTTCAGCAGTCGTAAGTGAACCAAAAAATATGTAACAATCAACAAAACAATGTTGAGCCATTTTATCTGCTCTTCTACATTTGATTACATTTAAATATCAATTTTTGTTTGATAACCTCAAAGGTGAAAGTCAACTGATGTTTTGTTTACATCCAAGCACTAAGTGCCTTTTCGTAACTCAAAATAAATTCTGATACTAATGTAAAAAAAAAAAAAAATAAACAAATTTTTCTTTTCATTTAGGAAAAAAACATGTCCGACATGTCGAGAGCCAGCAACCTTGACATCAAAATCTCCGTTCAATATCCATCGTATGTACTTTGACATCAGTCGAGGCTCGGAGGTCCCAGAAAACGCTGGCGTCTTACAAGATGAAGTCGATAATTTGACATTTAAGCTCAAGACGAAAGAAAAAGAACTGCGAACGCTCAAAGAAATTTATGATGAATCCGATAAGCAAAACAGGGGATTGAAAGCAGAAATTCGGTCGATGGAATGCAACCTCGAGAAGAATAAGGAGTTACTTTATACGTACAAAGAACAACTGAAGAATGTCAAATCATTGGAGGAAGATAATGCAAAACTGAAAAAACAACTGGTCTCACTAAACAACACTATGGAACATATGCAAAAGTAAAGATGTGTTTTAAATTCTTTCTTGTTTAGAAAATGTTACAAAACATTATAATGATATAAATCAAACAATTTGATTGATTTTATAAATTATATTTGTTTCAGTATAAGAGATTTAGTTACTGGATCATTCACTGAAGTAGATGATTTGTTGAAAAATCAATACGATGCAAAAATTCTTCAAATATATTGTTCAACTTTGAAAAGGTAAATGATTTTGTTGTTAATATATTTTATGAGTTCGATCGTGTTTTAAGAAAAGTTTCTTAAGGTTGGTTGATATTTTTATAGGCACTACGAAGATCATATTGTAAAATTTAAAAAAGAACGTGAAAAAACTAAACGTTTGCAACAAGAAGTGGTTGATCTAACAAAACAACGAGACAAATATTTATTTAAGTGTGATCATTATATGTGAGTATTTTAAAACTCAATCTAATCAGAATTGTAAATTTTAAATGACTTTTTTGTGATTATTATTGTAATAATACATACTTGAACGATTTTTTTAGGAATATGGTGGAAAACTATCAGTCTGAATTTAACCAACAAATAACTGACAAATCCAAAGATCAAGATCAATTTCAAAACGATTCGTCCAAAGTCAAACCATTGTTCTTTTTGGCAGCAACGAAAAAAGCAGAAAAACACAAAAGTTCTATTTCTTTAGAAGAGAATACGGAAAATTGCACTCCTAAGAAATTACAGAGACGGTCAAGTGACGTTGATTCCGATGTAAATACTTCTGATGCAGATAATACCACGAGAAAAGTAATTCTAATATTTCTTTATGAATTTTCATCTAATATTGCTGTGGCTAATCAAACTTACTTTTTTAGTCCATGAAGGAGAAGATGGAAAGCAAAACAATTTCCCCTTACTTACAAGCAAAAGGTGGAGTAAGTTCGCTCAGATTCAACCTTGTGAAACGAAACGGTGGTCGTCCGAGTGAAAACTCTTTTTTCACAAAAAAACCAAGGCTTTTATTATCCGTAAGAATATTTTTCAGAATATAATATTAAACTGTATGGAAAAAAAATAAACTTGAAAATTAATTTTTAATTACTATTCATTTTAGGCCAAAAAAATTCCATTGCCGTTTGATGGTTTGGGTGGACGATCTAGAGATGTTGAACCCTCTCAAAGTCCACCAAAGTTGAAGCTGAAAAGACCAACGGAATATCCAGTGAGACGGAAGAAACCAAGGCTGAACGAAAAATTACGTACATTAGATGATTTTGTTGATTTAACCGGTAATACGCCATGATAAAGAAAACTGTCTAGTGAGATGGTAAAATTGAAACATAAACATCAATCAACGTGCTTTAACGTTGGCGGTCCATGCAGATTGGAGAAAAGTGTAAATACATACCTAAATTATTTCTTATCCAGACTTTAATTTTATTTTGTATCTTTTTTAGTCAACAAGACTGTGATTAGTGTTCGCGTACCGGTGATTGCGTGTATTGGTGTATCTTTTGCTATGTAGTTTTTATATTTCATACAGCTAATACCTTTTTTTTATACCCATTGATCATTGAATTAAGAGCACTTTCAAAGTGTAATGTAAAACCGAAAAAAAAGTAACGCTAAAATTCTAGAAGAATCAAACAGTTGCATGTGGAATTTTATTAAGCTCATTTATTGTCTATTTCGTTTTAAATTTGTATGTAAAAATTGAGTTTGTGTCTTGCGATTGAAAATAAAGAATATTATTTAATAGACAAGACTTTTAATGAGAGCGAGCGTTGAATAAAAATTCATAATTCCTCTTTAATTTAGATAAACGTTGTCTAATACATTTATCTCATTTGTACCATATCGTAATATTAACATGTGCACAGTGGATAGCACATCCATCAAATCGCACGAACGAAGATAAAAAGCCGCAACTCACAATTATCGAACACGACGTTGAATCTTGAGCATCGTCACAGTCACGAGTCCGCTAAAATATAAAAAGAGTACCTAATAATACATATACAAATACATGTCGATGACAACGCTCACATATATGTACATGTAAAATATAAGAAACGCGACAATGCATGCGAGAAAGAGGAAAAAAGAAACGTTCGCACGACGCATTGGAGTGAACATCCACAGACGAGTCAATCATTGCACCAATTTCCAGTGTACAAAAAATGCAGCCCGTATACAAATCTTAAGTATCGTGATGTAACTGCAAATTGCATTAATTCATTCGGAGAAAAAACTTGGTTCTTAATCTAGACCGAAACTTTGACAACACACACAAGAGTCTAAAACAGAGTATTAGATTAAATGGCTCGTGTTTTATAATGTTTCCCATTTGTATTCATTTTTATTTATTAAATATAATCGATTGCTTTTCTTTCAAGCGTTGCACAATTGTTGCAGGAAATGTATATCAAATTCGAAACGATTCGGAGACATCTTATAGTTGATCGACAGACAGTCCAGTTGATTAATCAAGGATGATTGGCAATCATACAAATTATCTTATTGTCAATTTTACATCATGAAGCACAATAAAAAAAATCGCATCTCACATTCCACGATAGACGATTATAGATAAAATATTTACAGATAAATTTACAGATAAAATATATCTTGCAGTTGCAAAACGTTATATAAAATTGAATGGCGTGGTCATTTAAAATGTGTTGTAAAGTATGAATAAAAAAATGAATTGAATAGCTTGAATAGGAACATCCTCGATTAATGCAATCAATTAATAAATCGAACAGTAAATGCAGGTTTACATTTGTACATTGTCGATTCACAAACAAAACTGCATTCAATTTAGCAAAAATATACTATGCCTATCTAGTGTGTTCGTGTCCGAAATCGCCTCGAACGAGTTGAAAAGCGCTTGAAATAAAAGTTTGCTATTAAAGTAGTATATAGTATATGCGACGAGGCGCTCAGTATCAACGTGCATTTTCCAACGTCGACGTTCAGTCGTTAATGAGTTTGCGGATTTGGTGTGTTTTGCGTTTTATTATCACTAATTAATTACGATTCACAAAGGACCTCGACACACGTTGTCCTAAAAACTACAACACATTGCTTCCAGTTTGGCGTTCACGTGTTCCGCAATATGATTCAGTATTATTTAAGTCTGGCAGCGATCATCACACCATCATTTACTTCTCTATTTGCATATATATCATACAAATATATATATACATGCATTAATGCACACATACATACATACATATTGTACATTTATATAATTGTCATATATTAATTTGCACATTCTGCCATAAAAATTAATTAAACTTGAGATGCGATGATCGTCACAGTGACTCTGGGCATAAGCTTATGTTTTATATACATAATTGATATAAGCCGCGTTCTTTTGTCTTGTTTCGTCGTTCGGTCTACAAATACTGACAAATGCACGTTAAGAATAGAATAACCATCATGTATTCGTTCACCCGTGTACGTCTTACATATTTTGGAATCAAAGTATTATACAATTGCCTTTATAGTTTTGTATTTACAATAGCATGGTAATTCGATGACTAAGTACAATCGAATATGTTCGAGAATGTGACTCGTTAAGCATTTTACAGTCGCGAGAAAGACAATGATTGGAACAAATATGACAGGACAATAAATACGTTAAAAAAAAAGACAGAACAAAGTGCTGATTCGGCTTTCGAATCGTTAAAAAGGCCGCACGCTAGGGTACATAAGCGATGTAAAAGAATTCGCGCGTGAAATACAAGACGTTCAGAGGGACAAGGTGAAGTAGAGAGAGGAGTATCTGTATAAAATCTAACAAAATAATTTCAACAAATACATCGATTGAACTAAAAAAGAAACAACAATGAAAATAAAAACGGGGTATTGTCCCGGTTTGTTCGCACTTACGCACTCACATTCACTCGTTGTCGCACGCGTAAATTTATACTGCTGATTCATACTGATTAAATTAACGAAACGTCCTGCATGCGCTAAAAAATTGGACTTTTTCTCACGCGCAGTGAACTTTATTATTTTTATTCTCATTTCGTTATTGTTTAAACACCTCATCATCACTTCTTGTCCTTCACTCACATTTGTTGAACAAATAATATTTTTGTGCTTTGTCCGTTAAGGCGTGATCAACGAAGAAAAATATTTGGCGAAGGATCGCAATACATTTTCGCGCCTTCAAGCCTTTTCATACAGTTTAATTATCATGTTTCCAGTTGCAAATGTTTAAACGGCCCTATCACAGTGTGGCTCGGAGCGAGGATCCTCTGTCTTTTGACGAGCGGTTCAGTTTTAAGTGTTTAATTATGTTCTCGTTTACTTGCTCTTTCGATCTGCAAATCTACAAGACGGACTCGATCTGTTTGATCTCTTTTTCAGGTGGATCCACAGGTGAGGGCGCCGTTTCCACAATCTCGGGAATGTCATCGTCGTTCTCCTCCTCGTTGTCCTCGTCGATCGGAGTTAAGGTGTCTTGTATCACAGGCCGCGTCTTTAAGAACAACAATTCATTAATTTCACTCTCTGACTTTTATGTCATTTTTAAACAAATAATCAAGTAATCATAGATTAATACCGCCGGTTCAGTACACCGTTTCATGGCAGGAGCCATGAAGCTCGTAATAGTACTTATAAGAAAGAAAAATCCCGCCATGAAGAAGGGTATGCTATAAGTCTTTGTGGCATCGTAAACAGCTCCGGCCAACGGCGATCCGATGATCGCGGCGAAACCTCTGAACAAAATAAGAAGGCCGAAAGCATTTGTTAATTTCTCCAATGTAAGAAGATCCACCAATATTATTGAAGTCAAGGAGATGTAGCCGGCTGAAACGAAAAATCGTTTTATCTTTTAATATATTTCTGTACTACATCAAATTGGTATTGTTGAATTGGGAATTGGATAATGATGAAATTACCAATTGCAAGGCCGAAGAAAATGCTCATAGTCATGTATGCAGCATAAGTGTGGCAAAATGGTGTTGCAGCAACTGCAATCGTTGATATGAGCAGGCAAATGTTGTTCATAAGTAACGAATCAATTTGTGGAAAGTCCGCCAAGTATCCGCAGGCTACACGACCGATTGTATTTGTAATTCCGATTACAGAAAGTAGAAAAGAAGCAGAGTTTGATTCAATTCCCTGTAATTAGACAATTGGATATTAACGCATTGTACTTATAAATGTACTTAAAATGTTATAATTTAAAAAACCGCGAATCAAAGTTTTGTCAAAGTTATTAACGAAAGATGGTTGTGCAATTCAATTAAAATGTTAAAAACTATCCCACTATATCATAATTATTGAATGCAAAGCACCGTATGATTAAATAATCTGGATTACGCTATGTGCAATATCAGAGCATATTTTGATCAGAGATTATGCAAACGTAAAATGTATGCAAATTTAATGCAAATATCTAGTTAACGTAAATTATGTTATTCTGTAAACTTAGCTATCACGTTTCTTTTTTGAAAAAAACACTAACATCTAAAACTGCAGCATCAACTAAATATACAAATGGCACGTATAATCCGGCCATTCCGAAGACGTTGCTTATACCGATGAGAAGAAACACAGGGTTTTTAAGTAGAGACATGTCTAGCATTGTACCAAGTGCTTCTTTGAATGATTCTGGGAGTACCAGACACGGACACAGAGGTGCTGCAACAAAATAAAAAAGTCCTTTTTCATCTGTTGTCAATTAAATCAAGAATTCCAATTATTTCAATCAATCTTTTTTCCTTCTTACGTTGTGGAGGTTTCTCAACGTCGTCCTTAACATCTCCTCGCATAGACTTCGGAAGTGATATAACACTCTGTCTGTAATTTGCAAGCGACTTTTGACTCTGGTACTCCGGCAGATTCATAATACTTCCACTGTAGAAAATATCTTTTCTTGATAACGGGCGTATGGTCAATGGTTTTTCCTTGCGGAGGCTAGATTTGCTAGTAGTGAAAGTGATGCTGTCCCCATCCTGAAAGAAACAAACAATCTTTGAAGATGCAAGAATGAGCAAAATCATAACTCTATACAGAATTGAAAATAAAATTGTCAACTAACATCCATCTCCATATTATTATTTCTGGATCCTAGCATGCTGCTGGTGGATAATCTGAGGTTCAAGCTTTTTCTGATATCACCGTTGGACGTAAGAGTAGTGCGCGAGTTTTTGATCGCCGTCAGGGTTGGTTTGTATCTCTCGCCTGTGCTGGTCTTGCGGATCCGATCAAAGAAAGGCACCGAGCCATTCTTCGGCAAGCCCTGTACATGCGAGGTAAACGCAGGCTGGGAGGCATTGCGAGGAATCACAGGCTTGTTAAACTCGCTTTCGGGTTTGGCAGCCTCGACAGTCGCCGACTCCTTACTGAACTCATCGATACCCTTCCTCGAGCGCGACTTCACGACCGTCTTAAGATCCATGCTCCCGCTGTTGCTGGTCGCTCCGCTGGACGAGTGCTCCTGCATCTTCACCTCCGAGATCGTCGGCAACGTTGGCACCGTCGGAACTGATGTCAGAGGCGTTCCTTTGATCAGTTTACATGAGTTTAACGAGCCGCGGCTCGCAGGCTACAAAATCCTTCTTTCTTCTTTTTTTTTTTTTTGCTTTCTTACACATTATCTTCAAATCATAGTTTCATTATTGTTCAAACCATTCAACTGAATTCAAGCGAAATAAATCTTCTTTTTTTATGCAAAGTTGTATTTTAAATGTCAACAAAACTTCATATTTACAATCAGAACAATACCATTGCTATTGCAACATGCAGAAGTTTTTGTAACCAACGATCGTGCTCTAAAAACAAAACATTTGCAAGCAAAGGAAGACAACTGTTTTCATTATGAACAATGAAGGGATGCAACAATTTATCCTTCGTGAACAAAATTTCAATTGATAATGTAAAAATCAAAATGCTGTTTTAAAGAAAGTTGTAGAAAATTATATACAACAAAGTTGTGTGCATCCTTTTTTCTTGATTTACAGTTTGAGGGACAGTGCTTACCAGGCACTAATTGGTCCAAGTTGAAGCTCGAGTGAACACCAGGGTCGACGTTGATCGGCATCTTCATGCGCTTCTCCATGGAGCCGTCAGGCAACTGGACCATGAAATATGAGCCAGCAATGCTGCCACGCTCCATCTGGAAGCGCTTCTCTTCGGCCATTCGCTGAAGAAGTGGTTTTACAGACGAGGCTTTTGGATATTCTAAGGGTCTCATTAATGCTCCAAAAACCTAAAATTAATCAAGTGTAATAATTTGTTTCATTTCAATTAGATTTCTAACAATTGTATTCAATATGTAGAATAATGGTACTAAATGAATCCTAAAAACGAACTTACTGCACAGTTCAGAATGAGTCCAGCAAAAATGAGGTTCGCGCCTTTCCAACTATAAGTTTCCAGCAGCATGGTAGCAAGCGGTGCAAACGCAAATGTTCCGAAACCTGAACCGCAAACTGCAATTCCCGTTGCAAGCGATCTTTTTGTTTCGAAATAGTAGCCAACACATACAACAGCTGGAAGGTAAATCATGCCAAACCCAATGCCTAAAAAACAAATAAATAATCTTTGAGCAAATAATTTCAAAGTCATGAAGTTATGATTAATCGCAAAAAGATTTAGTTATTCAGCGACGGATTTATTGCAGTTGCAAATAAATGAGACGATGTAAATTGATGCAGAGCGAGAGAGCTTTCATTTATTTGTGAAACTCTGATGACGCGGTTTCATATAAAAAAAGAATGGCTTTCATTGTGCTGAGGACTTGACGTGATGCGGACTACTTGATCCAATAATTGTTTTGTTGTTCTGAGCGTGCAATTTGACAAGTTGCGTGTTTGGTCAAACGTGCTTCTCTACGCGTTAACCCCGGCGTCGTACTGGCCGCGCGCGGAAGGGGAGTTTATTGAACTCTCTTGTATTTGCCATTATGCGAGGCTCGCATTATGTGTGCATCATCGCAGTATAAATATCTCTGTCACGGCACAAATTGGATTGCTTTTGCATCCACAAAAATTTACTCCCCAAAAAAAAAAAAAAAAAAAAAAGAAACATCAAGAAAAATTTGCTCAATTTCTCAGAACTCGTTTCATCTTTGGCCGATAAACATATTTTTAAATTAAGAATAAATTTTTTGCAAACTGAAATAAGTATTTTTTGGGTTCGTCCAAATTTATTTTTCAGTTCTCTACTATAATCGAATTTAATTCACTTTTATAATCCAGTAAATTGAGGAAACAATGAAGAAAATTATATATTTTACCTCCCATGACCCCGTAGGATAGCATAAGTTGATTGATGGATGTCGAAAATGTTGACAGCACGAAAGCTGCAGCTCCGATGAAACTGCCGATCATGCAGACCGTGCGACAGCCATACTTATTGGTCAAAGCGCTTACAACAGGACCTGCAACAAAAATGCATTTTAATAACTCAGAATAGCTGTTTCGATTAATTTAATAGTTGTCTCATCTTTTTCTCTTGTTAATTAAATAATTTTCATAAATAATTAAATTTTAAAATTCGTATTCAAGTATTTTTTTTTTACAGTGGACAAACATTGTTGATGATTTTGTCTGAATTTAAGAACCGTTCGGCAAAAAACATTGGACAGTTTATTTCGAGTCATCGCAACTGCGGATAAAGGTTGTTGTTACAGTTAAAATAAATAAGAGTTTATTGCAATCGAAAGTGTGCTATTTTTGCTTTACGACGAAGGTTTTGTAAAAAAAAAAAAAAAAAAAAAAAAAAAAAAAAAAAAAAAAAAAAAAAAAAAAAAACTCATAATAATTTGTTGAGCGATACGTACTTTATGAGATTCAACATTTGCTCATATTTTACAATTTCGATTACTACACACTTCAAATCTAAAAATAACCGAACAAACAAAAATTAGATAAACAAATAAACACACTGAAATTGCCTAATTGCTAAAAATTGAATCATCGTTTATAAATAACTGAGTCTTTCTCCACGGTCGAACCTCGAATACAAAAAATGCAATAACTTTTTTATAATTCAATAAAAAAGTCACGAGTTTTCATAATATAACAAGTTTGCACGCATTACTCTAGCAGATAACAGATGATTTATTCCGGAACATTATTCATATTGAGTATTTTCGAAACGTCTCGCAGAAATCTGGCAGTCAGAATCGGTTAACAATTTTGTGAAACATTAAATTTGTTCACGCACCGATAAACGCACACAAGATATCGTGTGATCGTAAACAATATTTCGTGTGAATTAAATGAGTACAAACAACATTAAAAAAAAAAAAAACAGATAAACGCTATAAAACAAGTATGAAATTATAAAAATATGTCAGATTTTCTTGGTGCCAGACCGCTGTTCTGATAAGTTGATAAAATTTTGATTGCTTTTCACTGCATTGAAAAGCGTCTTTGTAAATCAAATTATGGCACGCTGGCTGATCGCCAGCACTTGAAAGATTTTACAGAACAATCTTTATTTAAGTCGCGATGGCTCTTAACTCTGGAAATTATAATTGGGATTACTTCATTTGACGAACTGAATTGTTGCAATACCAGGATGAAACATCCAAGACAGTTGAAAATAACAAGAGAAAAAGAATAGTTGATGAATTATCTCGGTAATTGAGAAGAAAAAGTGTTTCAATGCTGTTAGACGAAGATAAATCTTTAGCATAAGAGAGATAAGTTTCTCTTGCAGGAGAGCTGATAAAATTATTGAGTAATTATTATAATAGTTCATTTACTAGGAAAATTTCATCTATTATTTTTAGCGCTCAATTTGATAATTAAATTGATCTTTATTTTTCTACAACATTTTGCGCTCGTTTTTTTTTTTTTTTTTTGTGGATTGAGTTCATAAAATTTACCAGCACTAAGGTACATTCCAGACAGGAGCGATCCAACCCAAGCAGTCTTCCCCTGGCCTTCATTAAAGTACCTCGCAAACTCGCCGAGAAAGACACCAAAGGTGTAAGCAATACCGTCCAATATCATGTTGCACATGAACGAAGCAAACACCACAACCCATCCGTATCCACCATCAGGTGCTGGCGGAAATTCTCCCAAATATTCGGCATCTTCCTCTGGAGAACCTTCGTCCACTCCGCCATCGCCGGTCAACCTCGACTGTTCTTCTACCGAGTACTCGCTTTCTGTCTGCAAAATGTAAAATAATATCATTCATAAATTATACTAAAAGATATTTAAATAATTGTGCATCTGGATTTTAAAAGGATTCTAACATTTTGATCTACTTCAAGTTGCAAAGTTGTTCTTCAGATCGCAACAAACAACTTTGCCAGTTGAAAAATATTGCAATCAAGAATCTTCACGATGCTTTTTTGTTTTGAAAAACGACCTTGCAAGTGCAGATCCCTTTTTAAAATCCGGACGTTCAATGAAAGTAAAAATTATATCATCAAAAAAATTGTAATTGTAGGGGAGAAACCGGATGTTTCTGACACTTTTTCAATCATAATTTTTATAACAACAAGATTTACTATTTTAATGTTCAACCATTGAACTTAGACTTTGAGCTATGAGATTAATGTAGAATTGTTTTATAAAATGCAATCAAATAATATTTTAGTTGTTCATTTTATAACAAAATTTGCAACATTTGAAAATACTTAATTAAAAAAGAAGTAAATGTTCATAAATAATTAATGAATACTTCAGACAAAAAATTTTGATTGTCATAATGCTTGAAAATTAAACAAACAAATTCACCGATTGCAATAATTTACTTAACGGTATCAAAATTTCGTTAAATTTTTTAACAAATCGAACAGAAATATTGATGTGAACGTCAAACATGTCGGAATATCCTGTTTCTCCCTACAAAAGAATCAATTGACCATTGTTCTAATTAATATTCTAAAATGCTTTCGTTGAATACAATTTGATAAAAAGGTTTGGTAAACTGAAAAAAGGTTTTGAATAATTTTAGAATTGGTTTTAGGATAAAAAATTGTTTAACGATAATTTGATGCAGGGCTAATTTATTGAGATCTTTTTCATATCAAAGCAAAGTCATCGCAGGCAAGTCGAACGGAAAACGATAGATTCTCAGGTGAATATCAATTAGTTGCGATCAAATCCTCAGCGCCTGCTACGAATTAACAAGTAGTTCACCTTGGCTCACCGGCAAGAAAAAAAACCTTGTTGTATTTACTACTTGGTACACGTGACCGAATCATCGGCACAGCGATTTTGATTACAATTGCTGATAGTGGCTGACGAAATTGGGCCACTTTTTCTTCTTTATGCCAATGACCATGTTTTTATAACAGAACAGATTTTGTCATTCATTCATTAATTAACTGCTTAATCACTTTGTTTATTCATCCATTCAACTATTAATTAATTTATTCAACAACCTAAGTTTGTATTCAACTTGGTAAATGAAATTATACCATTTTTTCATTTCGAATTGTTTGAAACAAAAATGCTTTTAATTGAACGTGTGTTTTTCAAATTAGAATTTGGGTAATTAGTTGTTGGTTTGAAAAGAAATGAAATAATTTTGATGTCACAAAACGAAACATTCTTTGGCAAGGGAATGATTTTTTTTGCCTTGACATTAATCGTATAAATTATATTGCCAATGGCATTAAAACACTGTTTACAAATTTATCTTTGCGCAATAAAATACAAATTGCACAAACACAATACAATTACTTTGCATCAACTTGTATAATGGAATGAGAAAGAAGAGAAAAAGTGAAAAGTGATATTCAATCTTGAAAGTGCGATGAAATAATATCAACACTCGAAGGTATCAATCGAGTTATCGTAGTTAATATAAACGAAAGCGCGTCTCTCTGCAATAGATAATTCGGTTATGATGTATAGCGAGGCGTAATCACGATTGTTCGGTGCGGAAACGCCTGCTGTTCAATTAACCAGCGCTCGCATTTTTGGCAAGGATATTGTCAAGATTACGTAAACGTTATTCAAATGACTTTTTTTTCTCGTGCGATCGCATGTATTGCTTGTCTTTAATCGAACTCCTAGGAGAATATTTCTCTTATAATCTAATCAATGAGACTAAGCCTTTTTTACCTAATCAATAGTTAGCCATTAGAATATTTATAGTTTTTATTTAACTAAAAAAAATTGTTTAGATCTAAGATTTTTAAAAGGTTTTATACTTTTATACTAAAATATTGTTCAATTGCTTCGCCTTGTTTGAATGAAAATTTTGTTGTCTTCTAATTTTTGTAATTAAAAAAAGTTATTATGAAAAAAGAATAACCTGTAGTTTATTTGTCATTTTTAAATTCAATTTGATAAGTGAAATATGGCTTGTGAATATGGCGATCAGACTAAATATTCATGAATCATTCAATGGGATAGGTCAAGAATTGAGAATCTGAATACATTAATCTACTGATTGAATACATTCACGAATAATTAATTCATCGGCCAAGCTGAAACCACCAAAACTGAGAATAAAAATGTTGAATACTATTGTATCCCAAAATTTTCCTAAAGTGCCACGAAAAATGTGACTTTAATCTACATTTAATGGTGATTGCTTTTTCAAGATACATTTGTACACTTTGTTATTCAGAAAAGTTTGCATTTAGGTTGAAACAAAACATTTGTGATTATAATAATCTCGTACATCAGGGCGTTTAATATAAATTTTGTGTAACATATTTTGTTAAGTGTAAAAAGTTACAACAAAAACAATAATTGTTTTTTTTTTAAGAGTAACTAAGTGGAATTTAAATATGCAATTATCACGTTGAAAAAAATTGAAATGAAAATGAAACAAAATAAACAAAGAATATATAAAATTAATTCCCATCAATTCGTACAAAGATAAAAAAGGCATTAAAGTGTTTTGTTTTCCATTTCAGAATGTCTGCTTGAATTAAAATTCGTTGTTTTTAATACCTCGCAATTTGTCCATAAAGTGACGCACACCGATGTCAACTCCTAATAAATTCACAACTGGAAGATTGTTTAACATTTTTCAGCGTTATTGTTTTTGTGATCAAGCAAAAATTATGATTCCAGTCGCGCTCCGTCGTCATAACAAACCACACGCGTTTCATTACAACAATTCAAAGCTCAGCAACAAAAAAATTGCATGCTTTTTTATCCGCAAGAGCGAAACAGTAGCAGTGGACAAACAAAAAATGCTAACATTTTTTCAATGTCAGTTCACATTTTGCAAATTACATAACATTATTATACTAATTTCGATAACACCGTCCCGTATACAAATTTGTTGATACATTTTTCAATGTAAAATTGAATTTTGTTACCGCTGTAATTGGGTTCAATTATTTATAAATTTCATTTTATTTTTGTTAAAATTACAATTGACATCAGACACAACAATTATCGCATTAAGTGTATATTTGTATGCGCATTTATCACGCTATTATGCGAACTGATGAATAGGTAAAAAAGGAAAATCATCTTTTTGAACTAATCAAAACAGTCAATCATTCAAATGACGGAAAACAATTTTTTTTCTAGTTCATTACATTTTAAATACTTCCAATTACTTTTATTACAATGAAAACAAAATTCTTGCAAATTTGTTTTTTCTTCTTCTTTGAATAAAAAGAAAAACGTGCAACTGATCAAAACATTATTTGAAAGTGCTAAAAAAGAAACTAATGACTTGTTCTGAAACAATTTGACTAAAAACGATATGAAACAAATGAAAGAAATTGCAAATAAAAACTTGCTCCGAAATTCGTGATCAGAATTCGATCAGCTGATATTGTTGACATAGTCCAGTCTGCAAATTTTTCGCAGACCTTCGTTCCCGACTTTTTTTGCTTTCAAAACGAACGTTACGCGTCATGATAAACACAACCACGCATCCGACTAAACATTCGCTCGAGCATTTGCGACATCAAAAAAAAAAAAAAAAAAAAAAAAAAAAAAAAAAAAAAAAAAAAAAAAAAAAAAAAAAAAAAAAAAAAAAAAAAACTCAAACGCCTGCAAAGTATCAACATTGTTAATCAACCTCAATTTCTTTTTTCCTAAACCAACTCACAAACTTGACAAGGGTGTTCATAATCAAAAAAAAAAAAAAAAAAAAAAAAAAAAAAAAAAAAAAAAAAAAAAAAAAAAAAAAAAAAAAAAAAAAAAAAAAAAAAAAAAAAAAAAAAGAGAAAACATTTATAAATATCCTTCAAAATAACAATAACACAACAAAACAAACGGGGTCGACAATTTTGAAAAAGATATGCTTTTAGAATTGGATCGAGCCTGGCCTATAAGAGTAGATTAAAAATAAAAACAAGACACGAGTTTGAGCAGCGTTGGAAAAAACTTTTCGGAACAACAAGTATTTTTCAATAACAAAAAAAAGCCCCCCCCCTCCAATAACAAAAATAAAACACGGACAGGGTGATCTTGATGAGACAGAGAAAGACAAAGGAGAGGGGGGTTGAAGAAAAAGGTTTTGTGTTTTTGTATACGAACGCACCGTACTGATTTTGCGGACTCTGCGTGAGCCGTACTGTCCCAACTGCGACTTGTTGAGGGAAGCGCGCGACATTGTGTTGGGCGCTTTGCACTTGCGGCTATAAATACGAGGCACACGATGAAACAAAGGTTATGGGAAAAGGAGCGTTAGATGTGCTGCGACGTGAGCTCGTCGTAGTCCGCTGCCATTTTTCGCACTGTGCGGCCGTCGGCCGTCATTTAACGAGCGAGCGCAGCGCGCACCGAACGAGAAGCGTGGACGCGAAGAGGGAGAAAGAAGGTCGGGCGCGTACACACACAATCGGCGCGGCGACGATCCGTCTGCGGGCCGGAGCAACGCTGGCGCCGCGGCGAAGCGACAGGAGGCGACTGTCGCGAGTGACCGACCGACGGTGCAACTGAGCGTGCGCGAGCGCGTCCAGCATCAGCGGATCGCCTGCCCGAGAGCTAACGACTCTCTTCGCCCCAATCAGCCGTCGCTTTCCTTCCCGCCTTTTGCAAAGCTGTACGTTGAGAAAGTTCGCGCGAACGTTCTAGTTTGGGCCATGCTCCTTTTTCTTTTTCCCCTCTGATATAAGTATTCTGGCAAACCGAACTCCCTCTTGCTGCAACACGTTTTGCGCCACCGGAAACTCTCTCTTGATGCAACAAACTGCGCATGCGCTTGTAAGTTCGAGTCAAATGACTTTGAAGTTTTTTTACTATGCACTTTAAAAATGATGTTTCAATTTTGTTTCATTGTTTATGTATCCGTGGCTTGGTTCAAGAATGTTTTTGTTTTTATTTGAAAAAAAAAAAAAAATTGTATTTCATTTTAATGGGTTTTATTTTATTTTCAGAAACTATTGGTGAATTAGAGCTGTTGAACTGTCTTGTCTCGAGGAATTCAAGTTTATCATTGGCGGGTGGTGACTGCAGATAAATGTTTTTTTTTTTTTTTCGTTCGTTTATTTCTTTTTGAAGCGCAGATGTAAAAAATTATTTCGATCGAGAAAGATATTTTAAATTTATCAAATGATATTTTAGTCGGAAGGAGTCTCATTGATGAAATATCATTTCGACAACAATGTTGAAACTTTCTAAGAATATGATGGTTCAATAACTTGTGTTTCTTTAATTACAGAAAAACAGAAGTTCTTATTTGTTTTGTAATCATGATATATTGATTATTGTTTATTTTTATCACGTTATTTCGAATATTTCAGTAGTAATTATGGAGCTCAAGCTTATCATTTATCTATTTCCTAGATTCAATTACACTTTAGATTTATTGTAAATCAATGTTTTTCGTATCGAACCAAAACTCTAATAAAAAGCCTGCCTAGAACTCGTAGCATTATGATATCCGGAAAAGCTAGCGAGAAAGATGACAAACATCTCGAAGGCCAACTCGGAGCATACGAAAGAAAGACAAGGCAAAGTGACGAATGTTCTAATTATAGTCCTTTTTTATTGTTCTATTTCATTCACGTCAAAGAATAATTCGAAATTCTCAAGAAAAAAAAAAAAAAAAAAAAAAAAAAAAAAAAAAAAAAAAAAAAAAAAAAAAAAAAAAAAAAAAAAAAAAAAAAAAAAAAAAAAAAAAAAAACAAGCAGAAGAAACATTAAATAGAAACAGAAGTATTCCCTAGCCGAGGATGGTTATTTCATGTTTCTGATATCATTTCTCATAAACGAGAAATGAAACTTGTATGAAAAAATGTTTCCTCGTTGGAAAACAGTCCCCCAGAGAAAAAACAAGTTTAAAAGTCTGTTTGTGTAGTATTTTTCTGCGTCTCTCTGTATTCTATTAAGGATTAATGGTTTCTTATTCAGTCACCTCTAATATAATAAAAAGTTCAATAATACAAAGGATGAAATCTGTCAAAAAATTAATCAATAATTACAAACGAAAAAAATGAGACGACTTTAAAGAAAAAAGAAAAAAAAAAGAGTATTAAAACGTTATGGAACAAAAAAATGCATACGATTGAATTCACCTCGATGGCAGACAATTGAATCAAGTTCTTTTGTTCATTTGAAAAGGGCAGAGCGGTGTGCGTCTATTGCCTCCCACTTGGAAGCAATTGAGCGAGGAGGCGCGATTATGACCGCGCGCGGCACATGGCGCTGCGTATATATTTATGCCGTTGCACACATGTGCCAATCGCAATAATTTCGTCCGATCAAAGACAATACTGAAATAGGGCAACTGCGCGAACGATAATAATAATACGCGAATGGAGCGGCGAGATACACGCTCAGCAGCCGTTGCTCTCAAGAACGTTCAAACTTCATCCCAACAATGAGTCTTGTCTTTTTATTGTCGCCGGAGAAAAACGGATCCGGATCACGTATTTGATGCCCGCAATAAAGACGTGCCATCGAATCTTAATACGAGAGGAAAAGCTCGCGAGATGAAAATTTTATCGCGAGCCTCTCTTTTTATGCTGATGAACATTTATTGTGCTCGCATGAATAAACGCAATTTTTGTGCCTCTTAATTGCGATCTAGAACGTCTTTTAATGTGAATGGAACAAACTGATAAGACCTGATATGAATAGAAAAAGTTTGTTATTTTCCATCTGAAATGAGATGTTCCAAAAAATATTGAACAGAAATAAACTCTTCAAGAAATCCGTTATGATTTATAATTCAATTTTAATTTAATTTTAATTTCATTTTAGCTTTTTTTTTTCTATCAAACGTTTCAACTTGACATTGTTTGGATAAAGATGTGTCTCAAGTATTTAAACGCTACTACATAACTACTGCATTTATATAAAAATGATATAAATCTCTTTTTCTTGTGTGTTCTTTTTTTTCATAAATATGTGGCACAACTTACGACTGGGATTTAAACCAAGTTGAAAACAAATTAAACTTCTGATAATAATTTTTTGGTTATATTATTGCATGATTAACGTAAAGAAAAGTGTTGTTTGGATTTGGAAATTATTCGTAATTGCGATTTTACTCACAGATACACTTTTACTGTCAATATTACTCTCTCCGTCAGCCAATTCAGAGACAATATAGAACGTTTTGGTATCCATCTCGGTATAACATTAAACGTAAATATAAAACAAGTCTTAATGATATTGAAACGTGAATGAAACCTAATTATCCCTGAGACCTAAACGTCAGGCCGAACTGATGACATATCTTAATCGATCGTAATTGTAACAAAGTAGATAAAACCGCATCCAACTGCTTGCGATTAAAAAGTAATTTGTAACAAAAATTTTATGATGCTTATATTTATCGCTCGTGTGCGATACCGCGAACGCAATTATTTTATTACCCAACGGTGAACAGAAAACATGAACAAAAGATGCCGCCAAAACTAGGTTAAAATCGATCATCAAAGGAAATTTAAAGGCGTTATGCAAGGCTATTACATATCGTCTTGTTTATCCCATCTACGTTACGTGCATTTTCTTTTTTTTATTTTATTTTATTTTTTTTTTTTTCAAAAAAATTGCAACTGATAGAAAGTATATATAAGAGGAGAAAAGAAAGTTTGCGTCTGAATGAATAATAGTTGTTGTGCAACTCTAAGTTGTATGCCCTTAATGTAATTTAATTGCATGCCTGTCTGGAGACAAGTTATAATTGTTCTGCGTTCAATGTCACGGGCGAAAGATGATCTAATTGAGCGCTGCCGGGATAAATAAATTCACGACACAATTTTAAACAAACGAATAAAAAAAATCCCAACTTGTTTAGTAAAAAATAATTAACTTTTTCTGTTTCTGACTTTTTCATAATGCATACTTTTTGGCAGATTTATTTTTGGTCTTGAGATAAAATGATTTGAATTGGAAAATATTAATTGTTATTCAATAGTGTGTGATTGAAAATTTGAGTTATTCATCGTCTGTAAAAACATTGTAAGTTCGAAAAATGTTGAAACAAAGCGCAGAATCATTTCATTCAACGTCAATAGTTACGTTACAAATATCCTTTGTTTAAAAGACAATTATTCGTTGGTGCAGGATTGATAACTCAACTTCTACCGTCTGGGTCGATGTATCTCGGAAATACGATAATTGCATGCGTCATTTCAAAGCGGAAGAACATAGCGAGGACTGAAACAAGATACACGCGTAAATTTTTACATATTTAAATTAAATAACAATACTTTTTAAATATCCGATTAATTACAATTTAAACACTTTTGGAATAAAAATGTTATTTCCTTTTTTGTATTTGTTATTCGAATAGATTTCCAACAATTTGAAACGTAATAAAATTTGAATTATGATAACAAGTAAAATTTCAATTAAAAAATGAGGTATGCGATATCAGTTTACCAATTTGTATATCAATTGTAAAGATAGATTTATCGTTGACACATGTTCGAGATAATTGCAATAAAATTTTGTATTAAAAAACGGGGGATACGAAAAATAAACTTGTGATACGAAAGATTGACAGGATTTTTTTCTGCTGTTGTTTCAGCGACCATTATAATCAGCGTAAAAAAATGAATCAACGTAAATGATCCGAGGCGTCTCGTTTTATCAATATAAGAAAAATTGTTTGAACGATTGTGTCTGTCGCGGATAAAATGGCGACTCTTGTAATCAGATTAAATATTTTATTGATAAGATGAAGTAGAATTTCTTGTTCCAAGTTTACGGACATATTCAATCGTTTCTTTCTTCCTCTCCTGGCTGGAGTATGAAAAATTCTTTATATCTCATACATTCTTTACTAAATGTCGTAAATGCAATTTTTAAGAAAAAAAAAATTAAACTATTTTAATGAAATTATACTTGCGGATTTTAAATCAAAACTTTTGCGTTACTAAATTTTTATTGGCTGTTTCGCAGTTTCACGGTGGTAAATTTTATTTTTCTCATAAAATGGTCAGAAAAATCTCACGTCAACGAGACGTAACAGAAAACATTGTTTACTATGTTACTATAAATATAATGCAGTATCTTTTATGCTCTCCGTCAAAGTTAAATACATTACATCATAAAAAAATTGAACATTTAAGACGTTTGAAATTGTGCTAAAATCGAGTTGAAAAAGAAATGAAAACGACCTATTTATTAATTAAACCCGAATTAATTTGACAGAACTAAATTCTGTCAGGGAATGGATAATAAGATTAAATCAAAAATGATTGTTTGCCAGTGATATCGTATTACAATATTAATATTCAATTAATCAATCCTTTCACGTGCCCAATAATATTTCTAAAACTTTCATCGAAACGTACATATTTGACCAATGTTTCGGGTATTTTGCCAAAACATCTCGTCATTAAATACCAGCACTGAATAAAATTCAATCTAAACCTCTTCCCTACCCAACTACAAATTTCTAATTTTGTTTCATTCATTTTGTTTATTCAAACTGAATGAGTTCGTCAGTCTACTTGTAACTCGTACCAGTTTATTTGTACGACAAATTAAAATTAGCACAATATCCTTTCTCTTGTTGTTCAATCGACCACGTCAAAGTTGTTAATAAATAATAAACGTGACATTTCTCAATAAAAGCGCGAATCAAAACCTTTGTAATCAAAATAGGAAATATAAAACCAATTTTAAAACTGATTATCGCTCACTGAACCATATAAATTTATCCACTTTAAAACAATCATCCTGACATCACCAAAAGCCACTTCTTTGTACAAATTTGCATCTTACACAAAAGTCACTACATTTTCATTTGTTATCACTCTTATATTCCTTTTTGAAATAGTACCTTATACTTTGGAGCCATGAGGCGTGATCAAAAAAAAAAAAAAGAAAAGGATTGTCAAAAGTGTATCATCAGCTAGCTGACAGTAGACTAATTCGCGAGACGCACGGTAATAAAATATGTCCAACGAGTTATCAGCAAGATCCTACGATTTATCCGTGCGAGAAACAGTCCTCCCCACCAGGGTTTTGATTCTCCTATTCAGATGTCACTGCAATTATCAGCGAGCACGCGTCGACATTAGTCATTAGTCATTATTGGAATTCATGCGAGCAACCCGCGACAAAGCTCACCGAAACTGCACGGTTCAAGGAAGTGCAAAGTTCAGTGGCCGTTGTTGTTCGCGATGCAAACTGGTTCACTTTGTCTATTTTGTTCTTTAGCTCGCCAATTTCGGAGCACTAATGATGTGGATTGGACAAAATAAGATTGGACGAAATAAGTTTTCACATATCAAATAAAAGTTTTTGCACTGCTTTGCAAAATCTGACTGAAAGTTTTTGCAATAACTTTTGTTATTAAAAAAAAAAAAATTCTGGTCACTATGTTATCTTCTGTTTAAAAATTGTATACCTATATATATTTAGGTTCAACAACATTAAGTTTAGATCAAGTCAATTATTTTTAATAATTTCCGATTCAATCAAGAATTGAAAATAATGTAACAATTTTCTTTATACAACCGTTCGTACACGGATTCAAAAAACAGTGAAGGCATAGAGGCGCCGCTCAGTCAGCACTATGTGATAGCAAAGTCTGAATACCGAGCACGAATTGAAATGGAATCGTTACAAGTTCTGGAATGGAAATGATGCGCGATAATATTTTGATCATGTTCAATAAGAAAACAGAAAATTGAAGCAAATATGAAAAATGAAGAAAATTCGTTGTATTGCAATTATTATATTTTTTGATTGAACGTTTTTAAAAAGGTGCATATTTTTAGAGAACCTTGGAAATGAACAAAAAAAAAATAAACATCCGCTGGACAAAAGAACCAGCTAAACGAATCGCGAAATTGTCCGAAACGTCACGCTTGATGATTTTTATCAATCGTGATGTAAAGCGCGTACGCACGTGTTTCCCAGGCCTTGGCAAACGTCGAAGCAACACACACGGCCGTGAATTAGTAGATTTAGCTGTTAATTTTGACATACTTTGTTTGAACTTTACTCGCCAAAGATCATATCAACGAAGACTTCTTATTTTTGCATGAGATTACAATCGAACTAAATCAGAGCAAAGAAATAAAAAAATTCTTTCGCTACCATATTTTTTTTATCTGGTAACAATTGGTATTTTGTTTATTTCAATTTTGATCATTTCAATTCAAACATAACTTAGTCAATCTAATTTGCTTTTCATTATAACAGAACCGCTCATTGAAAGATATAGTTTGAATAACAAAATGTTTTTTTCGAACACAATTAATTTAAAGGTCCATGAAAAAGGTAATTGAAGGACGCACTTTTCAAAGCTTAACTGTTACGTCATTCCAGACAACGCTGTTTTGTGTTAAAACTCAAAGTTAGTTTCTGTAAGCTTTCGTTTTTGTAGAGAACTTTAAATCAACTTGAACAATAAACGTTATCGAACTTTACAGAAGACATTTAAACAAATCGATAGAAAGGTGGCTGATAAAGACGATAAAAATGATATCATATTTTTGCTCGCCGAGGGAGCTTGAAAATCTCGGATTAAACGATGGCCTTTTGTGTAAACCTAATAATGAATCAAAACGTGTATCTGAATCGGAAAGTTTGATCACCTTAAAGTCTCCCGTTTTAACAAGTTTTCTCGCCTGAAGACTTTCAATAACAGTTTACAGTTTATACCAAGCTTTCATTGTGAGCTTAAATCCGTTATTTTTTTAGACCACGATCGATGTTGTTTTCATTGTTACCACTCGCTTATTTGAATTACAACTGTACTAATCAATCTATCTTTATTTGTTGTATTATTTTTGTTTTGTAATAACAAATTGTTCAAATAAACAGGCATACACTTCAGTCTAAGTATAAAATATTGTTTTATCATCACGTTGTTCTTTTAATTTGTTTATTAACATATGCAAGATTTGATGAGGAATTTGTCATTTTATTTGCAAAAAAGAAATCAGCTGAGTGTCCTATATTTCGTTGGGCTGCGAGAGACATACAAAGTGCTCAACAAAGTTCAAGTGACCGAGGTGCTTTGAATTAAGGTTTCTTTACGCGACTCATTTTTTTTCATTTAACTTGTACAAACAGCTTTTATAGTTGTGAGCATTCTAATACACATCAAAACATTGTGCGAATGTCGAACGTTTTCGATTTTTCCTCACATTTTGCGTGGCAAAGGGCAATAATTCAATTTCGCGTTCATAATCAAAGACATTTAAAAATCAACCGCAGGTGTTGTTTTTGCGCGAAAACTTTTTCAACTGAATTTCAAATGAATTATGGATAATGAAGTGGTGTTATTAAGAATAAGCGGGTGAATTTATTATTCGTTTTAAACAATCAATTTCTAATAATATTATTTCATTTTGGTTTCAATTTCAATGGAAGTGAGAAATCTATGCAAAATTTGATAATACAAAATTTTAATTGTTTTTTTTTTATTGATTTGTAATTCATGAGTGAGTTCAGTTGAAATTTCTTCTTAATTGAATTATCATTTTAATGACTGGCAGCTAACTTTATTCAACGACATCAATTAAAGCGTATAAAATGTAGAATTTAAGTCGGTAGCACCTTATCAAATCTGCTACTACCAGTTATTATAGCAGCTTAAGATGCATTATCTACTCTCGTTTCTAGTTTTGATAACTGCAAATCTCGTGTTTGTCTGTTGACTGTCTTTTCGTGACGTAACTCTTATCATAAGACCGAAATCATAATTAGAAAAGAGTTATAATAATGTTTCGTTGCATTCTGCTGTCGTATAATTTCTTCCCAATTATATTTTGAAATAATTTATATGAAACATTTATTGAAATAATAAGAAATAAATGTTGAGCTCAACTGGAGATAATTAATGGGATGGAAATAAAAATAGCCTTTTGTTGTCGACTGACAAATAACAGTGCATAAAATAGTGAAGAAAGTTGCTGCATTTTTAGAATGAATTAATTCTTGTTTATCCTGCAAACAGCAATAAAAACGTGCGACGCAAATTTTAAAACGTTAAGTGATTTTCAGGAACTTTTAATTTTCAAACATTTACAACCCGAGTCTAAAAATAATCATGTGTAACGTACTGTATAATAAAAATAACTCTTCTATTTTTGTAACAAAAGGCCAATCAAAATCAAACTAAGAATACTAATTGATAACTATAAGAATAATTCAACTTGTGTTTAACTTTTCTATCTAATGAAATAATCATAAGTTTTTTTTCGATTCGCTTATAATATACTTAATGATAAAACTTGCATGATTTAATTGCATTTATTGGTGCTTAATCAGATTTTTATACAAGTAAGGAATAACTTGATTTTACCGATATCATGTCAAATAGTAATATTCCAAATTCCAATATTTATACACATTTCAATCAATAGCAAAAGTACTAACAAATGGACACGTGATGTCTTAAGGAGACGATGATTTTTTAACAAATTTTCGATATCAAAATACAATTTGTTCAAAATTGTCTTGAAAATTACATTAGAATAAAAAAAGTGTGTAAGAAGATTTAAAAGTGCCTTGAACAAGATTTCTCGCATACCATCAGCGCTTGTTTAACGTTTACCTTAAACCTCAACATTTCTACTTGTCAGGATCGCAAGCCTCAATAGAAAAATCTAAACATCCTCTCATTTAAAATGCAGTCGATCCCACATAACGATAATTTTATAATTTTTCTTCAGAAGTCTCTTTCATTAGCTAACAAAATTAACATTTTCAATCTGAACTTCATTTATATATGTGTACTTATTTTAATTTCATTTTTCTTTGTTTCTATACGTCAAGTAACATCAACTTCCAGCAAGCTTATTTAAACTCTTTTTAAAAATTTACACGTAATACAAAGTTGTTCTCAAACTCAAGTGGCCTTGAAAAAAATAAAAATGATAAATTTAACTTTAATTCAACATTTGCAAAATTAATTATATTTCATTATTCTATTTCCATCAATTCTTGCAAAACTTGATGCAAAAATTGCTCGCGCAACTCATGAGTATTCGATGAAACGAAATTCAAATAAGACGTCCAAACACTTTTCATTTTCTGATTGATAAGTTACGTGGATTTTCTGTTGCTTAAAAAGTTGATTCTCCATAAAAAAATGGATGATACAAAAGAACTCACAGCATGGCCAGACTTGGGCTTGATGTGTAGGCCGTCATCATCGCCGATCTGGTCGTCGTACTGGCTGTCCCGACTGCTGATGGGCCCCATGACTGCGTAGCCCAGCAGAGAACTGGTGCAGGAGTCGGTGGAGCCGCTCTAGTATCGGGCGCACATCGTTGATCGCACGCTACACGCAACTGAATCACGTTGGGCCCCGGTTGCAGGCCCCAGGAGCACTTTTGCAGACACCAAAAGTGCGTGTCGGCGTGGAAGCCGCGGGTGGGTAGCGCCGCGGCGCCCCGGGATCAATAAACCGAGGCCGGCCGTCGCCTTCTGCACCCTCGTCGCCTTCCTGTGCCTCTGGCCTGGCTTGATCGCGCTTCTGCGACGCCGGACGTCGCGACCATCCCCACCAGCTGGCTACGGGCACGCGCGATTTACGCCCTCACGGGGAAACCCGCCGATCGATATATCTTTCCCTCGGGTGTACGGCCTTGGACCGAGCTTTCGGCCAGTTTGCTTCTCACGCTCATGGCGCGGCCACAAAATTTCTTTTTCCTGATCCTTTGCACTGTTGCTTTCATTGTTCATTGGACGAACAAAACTTTCAGCTGCAAAATAAATATGAATCATTAAAATTTGAATTATTTAAATATAGTAAAAAGAGATATTCAATTGCAGGGGTGATTGGGGTAGATGTTACGCTACATTCATTTGGAAAAAAAAATTTGATTTCTCCTCTAATTATTTTAGTCTTTAATTGTAAATTCATATAAATAAATATGTAAAATAATGTTAATTTTTATAAGATAACAAATTTACTCGAGGGTCAAAACTACCCCAACTGCTCCTGTTCATTGATCGGTCATAAAATATGTTTGACCAGTTCTTCTGTATCTTGTTTTTCAGTTGCTTTTGATGTTGAAATTACAGAACCTTCACCTAAAAATAAATAAGAACAATAAATTAAAATTTAAATAATTTGTAATAGTAAAAGAGTGATATTTAAATGTCGATAATATTGATTTAATTAAATTATGATTTAAATATTAATTATGATATGCAATTGATTGCATTATTGTTACTATTTTTCGCATTTCATTGCACTGAACCGAATTTGAGAGAGAATGTTTTCAAAGTTTCAAATACAACAGTTTGCTAGACTGTTGATAAACGGCACGCGACAGGGAATTTATTTCGCTCGCTTGGCAGACTTGGCGCCGTTGGTACCACTCTATTATGAATGAAACGCAGCTTAGTCTTGAAAACTTACAATGCTCGTAAACTGGTTTAATTTAATTTGTTATGAAAGAATCATACCTATGCAATGTCTCAATTTTGATT
This sequence comes from Trissolcus brochymenae, assembly GCA_030523145.1. Lineage (NCBI taxonomy): Eukaryota > Metazoa > Arthropoda > Insecta > Hymenoptera > Scelionidae > Trissolcus > Trissolcus brochymenae. The sequence continues at coordinate 5,802 of JAQQRF010000866.1, read as the reverse complement.
AGAAAACGTCCTATAATGTATCCTCTATTGAGAGGATAATTGAACTGGGTAAAAAAGTAGCAAAAAATTTTCTCAATTGATTGGAACTTTTTTTATATGGTTTGATTAAACTTTTAGCAAAGTCAATATCGGGAATTGAATTATCTATCTTGAGAAAAATTGTTTATAACTGTTTGCTGTTCAACTTACGTCATGAGAGAAACTTAGGGTGGACTTTTATATAATTGCGCATTTCTTTGTTCTATGAGGGATTAATCGAAAGGTATTACGACTGAGGAACAGTCTAAAAATATATATTATTCCAGTAATTGCAGAACCATCTTTGACCAGTTGTTTCTGAAACTATTTTTTGCAACTTGTATAATTTTGTCATTCTTTGGTGTTTATGAAAATCGTTATATGTCCAGGATTCGCAATATTCGATATAGATATTTTAATCATGATTATAAACATACGGTAGGAAAATTACATAGCAATATAGCAGTTAGCTGCGTTCGCAAGCATAGAATCAATGAAGGGAATAAAAATGTATGGTATAAAAGAAAACGAGAAGTGTTTCCTTTTGTGATACAAGTTTTATAACGGAAGAATGATCAATAAAAAATAATGCCTTTTCAGCTCATACATTTATATCACGTTTAAGCGGCACAATGAAATCCTATTAAATTTTGATTATAAAAAAAGGTTAACAAAAGATAAGACGGACAAACAGTCTTAAAAGAATGTTTTTCTTTTCTAAATAACTTTTTTTTTAATCCAAAAAAATGAGCAAAAAGTGCATTTATCAAAGTAATGTCTTTCATTAAATGCTTATTTTGCGTGTCTCTCGGTGACCTGCATTTTTTCTCTCAGAACTATGCGAATAATCAGAATTGTAAAAACTTCATTTACGTTGAATAAATACCAGAATTAAAATTCATTTTCAATTAATTGATTTTGTTTCCTATTAATCTTTTATTCTGTGCATAAAAAAATTGATATCAAAATGTTTATTTAAACAAAGACAAAATTTTGTCTATTTTAATGCAGACAAGATTTTTTAAAGGTAAAGAACTAATTGACTGATTTTTTGGTTCAGTTGCTCCTGCTGGGTAAATTCCGAATTTTCAGTTTGATCTCATTGATTATCTTTGCAGTCTGGGGATCCTTTAAGTGTAGATTTTCTATTCTATCAAAATTTATGTACCGGCGTACACCAAGCATAAACTTCTCAGCGCTCGATTCACTCGTTAAAGATTGCAATAATAGGACGCTGATTTTTCGCAACTCCATCGTTGTACCTTCGTTTAACAAATGAGCCAGAACTTTGTACATTTTACTCTCTCGGAGGAGATTTAATCCGTCGTTAGTTTTGCTGACGTTATACAAGATTAAAAGTATTTGTCTGCAAAAGAAATTTTCGTAGAGTAAATTTTAATAATGAAATTTTGGATTTTTTGTAAGCGAAAGAAAAACCTTTTCAAATTGTTCCGTGCTGACGACATGACGTCGGGTAAATGTTTGATGAGCTTCTGCACAAGATCGTGGCCGTTAAACTGGGAGATTAAAAACAGCGCGCCGTCAGAACTCGCAGATATATTAACGACCGTGCCTAAAAGACCTGTTACAAATTTATACGCGTCGTCATCTATCAGCGACGAAGTTTCCCTATGTGCGTTCACAAAAGATACGAATGTCCCATTGACGATACTTAAAAAGCTTTCTAACTCTTTCTGAAACTGAGAAACCCTTGTTTAAATATTTTCTTGTGGGGTTTTAGTTTTTCATTGATACATATTTTTAAGATTACTTGTGCGATCCATTGACTGATGGTTTTCGATTCCCTTGATGCAGTCCACATTAGAGTACTGAAAACTGCCCCGAGAATTGTGCAAAATCGACTCTGATCAGAAAACTGAAAAAGAATAATTCTGTAAGAAAATCTGAGTTTGAAACAAACTTATGATCGACTTGACTTGTACCTGGTGCTTTAAATGAGATATTTCACAATATGCCTCGTCCAACTGACACTGTTTGTTTTGTAATTTTCTTTTGAGCTGCTCCACTTCTTTATGCAACTTTGAATAAGCTCCATCTGGGTCTAAAAATAATTAATGTTTTTATTGCTGATTTGATTTAATTTCAGCAGCTAATTAAAATGAATATTTGTATCATTAATAATGGTTGGTAATGTTCGATAATATTCTATTCGAAAAATATTTTCAAACGACCTGTTATATAAATCGCAGAACTTCGTTTCGTTGTTTGATTTTCCAGTTTGAGCTTGTCAGTACTTTGGTGTAAAAACTTTCGATATGTATTTGTCGGGCTTGCATTTCTTCGTAAAGACAATTCTTGCACAGAGTCAGCGAACTGAGTGGACATTTTTCTACAAAAATAAAATCAAGATGATAATTAATTATGAATATTTTTATCTAAATTGATCATTCATGTAAACATAATTATTTTATCAATACAAAACTCTTACCTATACCAAATATAATGTGCTTACCAGAAATTTTTGTATTATAACTTGTAAGGAAGTTGTTATTTCAAATGATTTTCATCATTAAAGGAATAACTAACAAGCATGAAGACAAAACGGCAAGAATTTACGATAAAAGGGAAACTAAATACATAACTTAAAAGTGACGGCTGATATTTTTGATTACATGGCGCGCAGAAACTGAAATCATAACTGTATGAATGTAGCAACGAAAACGTCGGTCGGTATAGAAAACTTCATTTTAAATTAAGATAAAAAAGGGATGTTTTGTATCTAACTAAATATTTTTAGTTAGTTTTTGACATAAATTCGACAGGTAAATATTTTAATGTTCACAGAAACAGGTGCATCAGAAATTTCATAGTACACAAATATAAAAAAATAAATGTTTGATTTTTGACATTTGAATGGAAATTTTTTCATGATATTTTTTCGTACTTTTGTATAAAAATAGTTCAAAATATTTTATTAATAATATCAATCATTTTTGCTTAAGGAACTACTAAAAGAAATTTACAAAAGGTTGATTGTTAATGAAAAATAAAAAAGATTTTATTGAATTTGAATTAGTCGCCAGATACTAACAATAGCGCCCCCTGAATGTATTGTGGCAAAAAAAATCTCAACAATTCTGATTCATGGTTTCAAATTTCACATGCAATTTCAGCTATTAGTCACATTCAGCTGTTTGTTCTGGAGTAATCTTGATCGAGCTGGTAAGGTGAAGTAAAACAAATAGTGGTTCACCAGTTGTGTATGATTTAAAAACACTTTTCTGCCGATTTGTTGTTTCTTATACTTAATAAACAGGTAAATATTACAGATATAATATTTATGCACATTCAAAATATATACATTATTGTAAACAACCTGTAATCTTGAATCAACCTTGGAATGAATAATATTTTTTTGATTTCGTCAAAATGACAATAAAAATATATATATTATGTATAATTTTTTTTCAGACTGTAAGATAAAAGGAATCACGAAGAAACTGACTTTCTATCATACTTGTGATGAGAGATCTTATTTTATGGTTATACTGGACGATTCTGACGATGTTCAGTCACTAGAAATAAAATCATTACCCGGTTTAGACAAGTAACACATTATGTTAATGAAATAAATTATATGTACTATATATTATATTTATAATTTGAAAATCATTTGTTGACGTTATTATTTACAGTAGCATTGTGGTAAAATCTATGAATGGCAAAATTCATTCATATAATTTTTTTCAAAGCAACAATGTCCGGATGGAATTTAAAATACTGTCTCCGGATCCGGGCATCGAAACCAAACTCATCTCGGTTTTAGTGATAACTCTCACCGGAAAAAATATCCCTATTTGTATCAAGAATACGGCTTTTGTGGAAGAATTTAAATATATGCTTTATTTGAAAGAGGGCTATGCTATGATGCAGCAACGTCTGATTTTTAATGGCAGACTGTTAGAAGATGAACGCACTTTGTCTTCTTATAATATCCAAAATAGGAGTGTATGTCATTTAATACTCAGATTAACGGGCAGTTAGTTTGATTTACTTTAATTACCTTAATGTAGTCGATTATCTACTTATGATAAAGAAGTGACTGAAATAAAAGTGCAAACAATGAATAAATATTTAGATTTTTTTTCACTTTTCCTGCTCAAAAATTGTCTACATTTTCCTACTTTTTAAATTATCTTTCCAATTAATTTGTTGCAAATGTATTATTTTTACAAAATAAGAAAATAATTTGCAGAAATAAACGACGTTCTATTCAATCCTTAGATGTATAGAAAACACATTTCTTAAATTATTTAATTTCCATTTTTAGGTTTGATTTAAAGACTTAAAAATTAATATTAGTATACATTCAAATAACCCATCCTATCGTAATATGCCGAAAAAAAGGAAATAATCACTGTAAATTGCATTTGTGTTCATTCAGGAACTGAATGAATAATTTCTATATTTTGAATTTAATGAAAATGATCTACAAAGTTACAAAAAAGTATAGTTAAATTGATCTTAAAAGTTACCCTAGTGATTCAGTTTTCGACGCTCTGTCAAAGCGAGATCGTTGAGACCACGTCGAGATATAGTCGAGTAAGAAACCGGGAGTTACCGCCATTATAGATTTCTTTAATTAAAATTAATAATATGATTGTAAATTAAGTTAACGAGAAGAGCGCCATTTTCTCACTCATTTTACACATTCCTATAGATAAAAATTCATCTTTTATCATAAAAAATTGACAAATAATGATTTCTAGTTTTCGATGTAGAGGTTAATCAAAGAAATCATTGTTTGTTTTTATTTTTGAATCAAAAATATTGTTGTAGTACGTTACGAATTCTCCCATTATTATTGAATAGCACTTTTCTCCGTATTTATAAAAACAAAAATTATTCTAATTTTTATAAACAAAGTCCCCAACTCCGTGGAAGTAGACCTCATACATCACCTTAACGATTGGATACCTCTTGGAAAAGAATTTAGAAAATTTTAAATATCGGATATAAAACATTGAAATGATTATGAAAAACGTATACATAATTTGAACTGCAAAAGCAGTTATCGCCTGCTATATTTAAACGTAAATTTCACATCGTTCTATAGTTGTGGAATGAAATATGCATACATGTTTAATACCTGAAAAAAAATTTGAAATATAAAATTGTTGCATCGACATAATAAAAAATAATAGATTAAAACAAGACTATAAGCATGTATATTTTTGTTAATATCTGTAAAACAATATCTTCATATCTTGATATAATTATATCTTATTTACATTATACATTTATGTAAATATTCTCAATAATGATATTTTTTTATGTTTCTCGAAAATTTGCCATGCGGAAAATTTCATGAAACACGTGTGTCATTGACAATTATTAAAATTATTTGTTTGAAATCATACCAAACTAATGTCGCACGATAACAGTGATAAAATAAAATAATCTAAAGTCATCGACATTTTTGAATAACATTTTCAAGATTTCGAATGAATATATATCTCAAAATGATAGAAAAATTTAAAACATAACAAAAAACTGAAATCTGGGTCTAAAACTCGAACAAAACATGTTTCTAAAAACGTTTCGCACTATAACAGTTCGGTTTTATAGTCCATTTGCTGCATATTAGACATAGTGGCACTTGATTTTGCATACCTCGAAAAATCGGTTTTCCGAGACCCCCAGTTGGGTATCCACAGGCTTTCAGGGGGTCTGAATTTCGGTAAAAAAAAATGTTTCTGAAAACGTTTCGCGCTATATCAGTTCGGTTTTATAGTCCATTTGCTGCATATTAGACATAGTGGC
>JAQQRF010000865.1:0-23671 GCA_030523145.1 Trissolcus brochymenae | reverse complement strand
CAAATTTTTGCGACCCGTCGAATTTCGAATTTCGAATGTATTCAAACCGGCCTGTCAAAAAATAAACTCATTACGCGTGAATTGGCCGCGGATGCAACTCAGTTTTGTGACATTATTTCTTTATACCTATAAATTACTGAAAGTACATGCACCCTTAAGAATTTTAGTACTCATTTTTTCGCCATGCATCACCGTTTTCATAACAAAATTTGCTCTGTTGCTGATCAAATTATTCTCAGACAAATATTTTGCATATTTTTAATAATTCATTTTATATTTAAAACTTATTAGTAATATGTAATGTGCAAATAAAGTTTTAATTGTAATCGACAGCGTTTGAAGCACCTGACGATAATTATTTGATAAAGGCATCAAGACGTACCAAAAGCTTGAAAGCCTGAAATAACAAATTGATATCGTGAAATAAATAAATTTGTAATAAACAAGGTGCAATCTGTCGATAAAAATTGACATAAAAAGTAATCAATAAAAAATAATATATCTCGTCTTAAATAGTGTCGAAGACAAAAATATGACTTTTCGCCCCATTAATAAAAATAATTAATTACAGCGGCACTACGATGCTTCATAAAAATATCACTCTGAAAGTTCGCGAACGAAGTGTCGTCTTAAAAAAGGTCCTAGTACACTTAAGGATTGAATTAGAAAGCCGAAAGCCGAGAAAAACTTTTGAAAAGGTTTTTTTACATCTAACGTAGTACAACAATACTATCAAATGTTAAATGTTCGTTTCAAAACAAATTAATATAGGTACATCAGAAAATAACATAATGTAATAAGAAACTACTTTATACTCTATTCGATGATTTGCTTTTATTATTTTTATTTACAAATTATGCTAAAATTTTATTATTGATAATAAATTTCAAGTATTTTCATACGTTAAAAAAACAGTTTTTCAATAAGAAAGACGTTTAATTCCGTATTATTATATATGATTTTTTAAAAACGTGCACTTTCAGTATCCCCCGTAGAAAAAAAATATGGGAAATACTATTGACAATACTATTGATTGATATGGCTGATGGCCAAAAGTATCACCATCAATTTTTTTTTTTTTTTGTTACTTTTGCAGTATAGGCAATAATCTATGAGGATCTTACTCGTATGTTGGCAAGATCTTACTGGGGGTATTAACTTTTTTTAAACTCGCAGAATGGACAAAACTATTGGCAAGATCTAGCAAGTATGACCGATACGATTAGCGAGATCGTATGGGCACGTATGGGCAATCTCATAGGGATGAAAATATAAATCAAAATATATGTGGATTTTATATTTTTATTATAGTTAATATATATTTTTATATATTACATTTATATAAATTGTATATAAAATATTTTTTAAATGTATTTGAAAATACATTTTCGTCCATGTGGGATACTATTGGCAAGATCCCGCACGTATGACGAATACTATTGGGGAGATCGAACACATTTTGCCAATACTATTGGCGAGATCTTGCAAGTATGGTCAATACTAGATATTGCGAGATATAGCAAGACCTGCTAATAGGTTCGTCCACTCTGTGAATTTAAAGAAATATTATTTGCATACTGCGAAAGTAACAAAATATATTGATACTGATGTGTATGGCTTTTGGCCATCAGCCATATCAATCAATAGTATTGCCAATAGTATTGCCTATATTTTTTTGTCTACGCGGGATAAGAACAGTTTATTGCTTAGGTCAAAATATATACCTCAAAATAATATATTTAACGAATGTATTAAAACAGAAATTTCAATTTTACAGTGACATACCAACATGAAGTGAACTTGCATTGTGGAATCTGCAAAAAAACGTTACTGAATCTTGCACCTTGTTACGAAAAACATTTGTTTTTTAATTTAATTTAATTATATATTATATATATTATATTTTAACAATTTGGAAATTAAAAAATTTAATTAAATTTTTTAATTTCCAAATTGTTAAAATCAAAATATTAAAAACTGACTGATTTTTTATGTTAAATATTTACATTTTATGTTAAATCGTCAATCTAAAAATTCTTTAAATTTTTAATTTAATACATTTGTTTATATGCGGACATTTTTTTAATAAAAATCATGTTACTATTTGTCTATAGTCATTGATTGGTCTAAAACTGGCACCGTTCATCTCTTATACCTGTACGATGCACCGGGCTCATCAGGTGTATTTGAAATAAAATTTAAGCATGCGGTTAATTTTTCGATGATATAAATAGCTTTAATTGAAAAAGGTCAATTTTTAGGAGATATAAAGTGCTATAAGTATATAACCAAAATTAAAAAACTGCAATTATATTAAAGAAAAAAAAAAACAAAATAAGCGTTGTCTCCACTCAAGAAAAAAATGAGTTTATATGTATATTGGTTCAATAGATCTCGCGAAAGGGTATAGGGTCAACTTAAAAATTAATGTTAAAAAAGGGTTTAAAGATTTAAGTAACGTTTCAATAATTCTAGCTTCTCAGTACACACATTCCTTTGATACATATATATTCTTTTTTTCTGTTTTTTATAAAAGTTTAAGTTGGTAAGTTTTACATTGTTCTTGTACGTTTATTTTTATTTTTATTACAAGTTCATGATATTCAATGTGCAAAAATATATCAAAATAGGAATTTTAAACTTGATAAGGTTAAAATTTGACTTAATAAGATGCCCTGAGATACATAAATAAGATAAATTTATATCTGCATGAAGAAATCTGTAGACTTGAGAAATGAAAAAATTGTCAATTGTATTTAACAATTGAGTAAGATATGAATAAAAAATTATAATAAGAATATAAGAAGTTTTTGATATTAGCATTAAAAATGATGGGAACTATCGTTAAGAAACAAAAGCCCTTATATAAATGATCACGATCATAATTCATATTATCCTATAGTCGAGTCGAAAAATTCTTCATAAAACAGACCATCCATCGTGTGTCCCACCTCCCGGAGCTACATTATTGCCTCTCCTGATATCACTGCCTCTCCCATTCCACCCCTCTACTCTTTGACAAAATTTGATATAAAGAATGCCAGCTGGTAAAAGGGATTGGCACCGGATCGCAGAGAGCACTTCGCGTTCTCTCGGTGGCTATCACGCGAAGGGAAAAAGTGTATATCGAAAATAGCGATTGATTGGACGAATCTTTCCTCGGGAGGCAGAGCCCCCACACGCCTGCCCAAAAAGTGGTCGGTAAATGCAGGTAAATAAAGACAGCGATTGCCGCCCCTCGCGTCGATGAGGTGTCGCGCAGTACGCAATTTGGGCGGCGGTTGCGCGGAAGGGGGCAGGCGGAAAAAAAATTGGAGGGGTAGTGAGAACGGAGACGAATATGGGGTGTCTCTTTTAAGTCGCTGAACTTTGCCAAGTTCGAAACGGCCGCCGTGGCGTCTCGCCCCTCCACCCCCGCACCTCTCGTGATATCGGAGGGGCGCGCATCTATTTCCACTTTTTCATCATCATAATCTTCCTCTGCTCCTTTTTCTTTCCGCGCTTGTTCCCCTCCCCCTACCCCCAGTTATCGCGCGCGCACCACAGCCCCCCGCGCACCCTTCTCGGATATCCCTACACGCGCCATTATGGAAATTTTGAACTCATTCGAAAATCAATATCCGACGCAACTGAGGCCTCTCTCGCTTTGCGCTTGGGCCTCGCCGCAATATTCCCCTGTTCAATTTAACTATATACCGTCTTCTCCAACGGTGAGACGCTGATAATTTCACAAGTTTTCGCAAAAGCACAGACCAGACCTACACGTGACGTACCGTTCTGTAAAACATACATACAAGCTTTACATTCAATACATTTCATTCATTCTGTTTCGATATTTTGACAAAATTTATTCATTTCTCAAAATCTAGCAACTTTTTACTTCAAATCATTCGTCACTCTTTCAAATTTATCTTCTCTATGCATAATCTATTTTTTTAAGAGTACCGATGAATTGCATTACTCTACGGAATATTAATCAGTTGAATTATAAGAATCTAGACTGTTGCAGCAACTGTGTATTACACTATGGAGTCTGATTTTGACCAATTCTAAACACAAAATTAATTAACAAAAAATAATACTCATATATTTATATTTATTTGTTTAATATTTTAAAAAAGTACCAAAATATATATATATATATATATATGTCAATTTTTTTAATATAAGAATGATTACACAATTTTCAATAAAATTATCATTGTTGTTATAGAAATGTCTTGCATACTACTTAGTTATATTTGGAACTTTTTATGCTGTAGCATAGAAAGTAGCAAAAACGTTTAGAGAGGATTTTTCGTAACGCTGGATCACCTACATAGATTTTATCTGTCTTAATGAAAAACGTGCTGACAAGTTGCACTTCGGCTTGCGGCGGTTGAGGGTAAGAACCTTGCCTACCGAGTTAGGGATGATACGCACGGGCGCTACCAGCAGCGGGGATTAAAGGGGTTATGACGAGAGTTTCCGGATTTGATGCGCCGCTGAAGTAGATTATGGTTGTTACCGATGTAATTGTGTAATTGCGACGCAAATTAAAAAAATTTGCCCAAGCGTTTCGGTCGGGCGCGTTTAACGCCGCTTTTACTTTCGTTTTGCGCGAATAATCAACTTGATTTCGTTCATTTTAGCACAGTTTTAATTTCCCGTTTAATGTCGCTGAATACGTTTCGCAGATTTTCGCGAAAGTTATTGGAATGGTTTTGAAATTGCAAAACCTTCGACATTGTCCTATTTTGATTTATTTTATTTTGCATTTATTCCGTTTGAACATACAATACAGCGAATAATTATATAATCAAAAACTAAAATCAAATAAAAAAAATTAGAGAATGTTTCGCGGTGTATCTCTTTCTCAGATTCTCAAGATTTCAGATTCTCTCAGCAACTGATTAAATTATATTTTCTTTCGGGTCACTTTCTTATTTTCAAACGACTGAATAAAATTTGCTTTTTTGAGTTCTTGGATTACGCTTCAATCTTATGATACAAATTGTTTTTTAATTACAACAGTAGAAGGTTTTTGATGATGAACTTGTACTCCATAAAATGATATGAGATAATACAAAACAAAAGGAAAAGACAAAATTCATCTTTACAGTAAAATATTGTTTGCATCGATCGATATTTTTTTAAATTGTTGTATTTTTTTGTGTTACGTTATAATTAATTTTTACGTTATGTTGTTCTTTCCAAATTTTCCCGCTGATTGTTCGACATAGTTTTTGCTTCATTTATAGAAACCATTAAAGTTGCATCTGAAAAGCGAGATAATGAAGCAATAAAATGATCATTTGTGATGACTGATTAAATAAATGAAATTATACGGCGTTCAAAATTTGCGCATTCATTTTCATGTAAATGCAAGTTCATTTCTCGATGACGGACTGGCAAATTGATGGGCGTTGATACGAAATTTCGAATTCACACGCCCAGATATTTCGAAGACCTGACTTTGTAATTTCTTTTGCAAAATCATGTTTGATTTATCACGATTTTAATTTACAGTATTTCGTAAATTATATATATATATATATATATATTTTACAATTTTTAATTTATCTTGCAAACATTAAGTAGGTATAAAAAATGACGTATTTAGCAAATTTTGAAATAAAATACTTTTTATATAAAATGGTTTGCCATTTAATGTTTATTCAAAATAGATGATACAAATTATCAGCAAAACTAAAATAAATTAGGTTTGAATTAGTTTATTTATTTAACACGGTTATACAAAAATGTTTTTAATTCATGAAACTTGCGAACCGTTTATTTATTCCGACGATTAGAAAGTTTCGTGTTGAGTCGTTGCCGAAATTAGACGACAAAGCCCGAATATGGCAATTGTAAATAATCGTTTCGTCGCCGTAAGCCCAAGCGGTCTCGTCTCGAACCAACCTATCAGCAGCGCAAACTGTCCAGTCCGAGAGGAAACAAACAATCATTTCCTCGGAGACGTCCGAAAATCGCTATCTCTAGTGTCTAACAACTATTAGCAGCCTATCAGGACAAAATGACAACATAGACATTTTGAGACATCATTTACCTGGCAAAGGGGTATAGATGACAAGTGAGTTAAGTTTTTTTTTTTTTTTTTTTTTTTCATTTATTTTCATCATTTGAAAATCGTTATATTATTTGTTATATTATTCGAATTTTTGATTCAATGTCAAGTGAAATATTACACCGTTCCACCACTGGTTCCGTTACCTTTTATGATTCGAAAAGTAGACGTTTGAACACAGCCGAATGTCAAATACATAACCGCGATAATAAGTTCGCGCGACCGGGCAACTTGTTACATATTCTCGGTTACCAAACTTTACTCGTTAATTCGACTTTCGCAAAATTATATTTTACATAATTAAACTTTTAATCTTGATTGTCGAGAGTACAACAAACGTCGTTGAGTTACTGCTTAAACATATAGAAGTGATTTTCGTGACGAGAAACATTCTGCGTGCAAAGTTTAATGCGAAGATTCACCGCTGATTTTGTAGTTCGTTTCGTTTCTTATTCAACTTTAATTATCAATTAAGGAAAGAGAATGACGGGAGTTGGAATTTTGAAAACGACGTGTTCTCATTTTGTTATTGTATGAAATACTTAAAAAGACACAAAAGGTTTTCGGTTTTGAACAATTCGCTCGCAAGCGTAAGAATAACAATTTAATTAACTTGAAAACATCCAATTAACATATTTTCAATGTGAGTATTGCGGGGCCGCACAACTTTTTGCAAAGAAAGCGACGTCGCGCTCGCGCTTATTGTTCGTCTTCGGAACGCACTTTCATTGTTTCGTCGCAGCAAGCGCTATATATTCACCGCGATTGAATTTCCGTTCGCGAAAAGTTGAGCATGCGGAGATTTATTTGTTCGGCCGTAATTAGAAATACATTTTTTCGCGCAGCTCGGCTTTAATTAATTCACCGTTAATTCTGTTTATTTCAATTGCAAATCCACTACCTTTCCACCGTTGCTCCTTACAATTCCGACCGTTTCATTAACTTCATTTTCTTTTTTTTTATTCAATTCGAAAAAAAAATATATATTACCGACAATAGTGATATATTTTGTATGTTTTTGTACGGATTCTTAAACGTATCTTGATTAAATTAAATTTGTTAATAGTTTGTTGATCACCTAAATTGAATATACAATCCATTTTAATATGAGATAAAGTCCACTCATAAAACGATTTTTCTCGAAACAAGAAATGAAAATTCTTTGGTATTGTATTCTGGTTTTTGGTTCCTAGAATAATTTTCTTATATCAAGAATTTATGTCTTTCAGTTAAGAAGTTTATTCTCCGTCGAAACATATTTTATTTGTATGAAGGATATTTATTCTTGGCTATCATTCACGATAAAATTGGGATTGGTCGTAGAACATTTTTCTTGCTCAATTTGATTATTTGTTAGAACGTCAGTCGAAAAATAAATGACAAAAATATGGACAAAAAAATTGGTGTTACAGATGAGAAAACGAAACATAAATGTTGGTAACGAATTGAAACTTTCGTTTATTCGAGGCGAACGCGAATGTAAACAGCTCAGTAATTCCCGTTTTCGTGCTCGATCGCGGCCACTTTTATTCGTACGATCCTGTGCTCGCGAGGCATTCTCCTTCAACGTCGGTTTTGTAGCGCTCCATCTCAAGCCGTTGTTTCTTTCTCTGAAATACAACCGGTTTCCGCGGTGTTCACCCGCTTTTTTAGAAAAAATTGAACCAGTTTGTAAAACGAAAAAAGCTCTCCCCACTGGGCCACCGCGTGCCTTCTCTCTTTCTGCCGCGAAGCTATCATGGGAACAGACCGCCCGCTCTGGCCTGGCCGCAGGCCCCGGAACCCCTGACAGACCGATGCGAAAATCTCTTTCTTCCACGAGTAACTTTTCGCGAGTGGAAAGTCATCGCAAATAACATAGCGTTCAATCAAAAAATTCGCAATGCAATTAAACAAGACAAATTATTTAATTATTCATTTTGAATTTTATGTCATGTTAAACCAAAACTTTATTTATTAGTTAAACTTGAAGTTAAAAAAAAAAATTTTTTTAACTTCGTTTACAAATTTAAAAAAATGCTGGTACTTTTTCTCATCAGACCGATGAGATTTCAACCGCAAAATCAAACATGCTTTTAATTATGAAACATCCTTATCGCTTGATAAACCGTAACCCAATTTGTATAAATAATCAAACACAATATAGCTGTAACGACGCAATTTGACATTTATGAATAATTTGTTAAAATTGTACATACTAGTCTGCCATTTGGAAATTGTTTTTGTATGCAATTCGAATAATGTGTAATGAAAATAAATAATAGGTTAGCAATAATATTAAGAAAAAAAAAAAAAAACACACACACAGTAAAAAAAAACAAATGAGATTATATCATAGGTTTTCAAGCCAACTCAGCAGTTTGATAAATTGTATTAACTTGAAAAATTATTAAAAGAAACGTTTAAATTTGGTGACTTAAGTGGCGGAGCAAGTATGAGAGCAGCAAAATTATTATATGTTTTTATTACTAATTTTATTTTCAATTTATTATGATAACAGATACAACAATATGTCTTCATCGCTTTAATATAAATATCATTTACAACTTAAAAATACAAATTATTAGATAATTTGTTTATTTATTTATTTTTTTTTCATTAGAACACGTCAATTTTATTTTTGTGGCAAAAAATTAATAACAAATACAATGTCGAGAAACAGTATTCAAAACAAATTAATGTCTCAGCTTGAAAAAAAAAATTTTATATTATTAAATTTTTTATAACCAAGCCAAATCTCTGGCTACTTATATTTTGCTATTCAAAAATTTATTCCCGGAACTTTTTTTGCCAACAAATTCAGGGATAATTAAATAATGTGGTCTACGGAAAAGTTCCAATAGTAAATTCTAGCAGACCGATTATTTAAGAAATTAATGCGACACTGATAAATTTGCCGCCACCTCTTAAAAAGACGGACAAAAAATACTTGCGCTGGCCCTTTTCTTCTTTGTCACACAGAAGGGTGGGGGCATCTGTTAATGTATGGACGACTCGAAATTGGCGCTAATTAGTTGCAATTGCAGTAATGGGTTACGTGCCTAAAAGTATTTTTATAACTGCTACGAAAATAGCTGTTATAGCAATTAAACTTAATACAAAGTTAATTTACCGCCGTCAGTGTATTTACCTTATGGTCAGACGAGAATTCAAGATTACAATAAACAACGGTTTAGCATTGGTCTCGGTCGGACGATATTGTCTATTAGCGTCGCGCTTTTAATAAAATGATGAGATAATGATTGATCCTATATTAGGAACAAATTATTTTTGGCCGGGAGAAACATGTCGTTGAAAAAAAATGAGACAAACCGTGGTAATTTGATGCTTTAATACAATACGTTGTTTATTTGATGATTTGAAATTTACAAGTTATTGCGGGCATTAATAGTAGAAGGAAACATTTGAACAAATTTCATTGATACAATGCTTTGACCATTTTCGGTAACTCAAATTTTTTGTTAATTGATCACAATTTGGAATTGGGTTCGTTAGCCCTTTAGATGGCGTGCGAAACTTGGACAATATCTCGCCGTGAGGCGAAATGACGGCGTATTGGAATTTCATGGCGAAGAGGAAATATCGATCCCCGGCATGAACAATACACACTCAGATTCAAGAAGAACTCATTGACGCGGCACGCGGTTGCCTATGTTTTGGCCAATCACCGCTCCGAAACCACTGTCCAAAACTTTACTTGTTTTTATATGAAAATCTCTATTTTTCTGAATGTCGTCTTTTTTCTCTATATATTTCAAACTCGAAAATGAGAGACTCAAGTTTGAAATGTTACTAATCTTTTGAATTGTTTATTTTTGGGGAAGGGGTAAAAAATCTGAACATTTTTTTTGTAATGAGTTGAAAGATACTTTAAGTAATATCCCTGAAAACAAGTTTTGAACGCAGCAATAGTTATAATATATACAGTGCGGGGAAAAAGAGGCTGTACTAAGCGCGTTTGGATCAAAATTGTGCAACGTTTAACGTCAAAGTCGCGCACCATACAACATGATTAATCAATTTTTAAGCGATTTTATGACAAATATTTTTTGACAACCATAAGGTGTTCTATGCGAACATTATTGACGAATTTCAATCTCAATTTATATATGAAACATTCGAATTTTTGACGTAAAAAAACTGTTATTTTATAGGGTTTTTAAAAATATGGAACGCCGTTGCTGTGTTATAGTTGCGATAAAAAAATGTGAATGAAAAATGAGATGAGAAAAAAGTAATGAGCGTCACCATGATATCAAATGCATCTTAAAATTGTTTCATTTTTGCAGAAAATATAACTGTTTTCATACACTTTTTTCATTGACGTATAAGAGGTACTCTTTTTTGTTGCAAATTTTTTATATAAAAGTTTATAAAAAAAGCCGTTTCCTCTGCAACAAAGAAATAAAAAAATCGTTTTGCTCTATAAAAAAAAATACACATTTTAATAACTACTTATATTTTATCAATAAAAATGAATCAAACTATAGTTGTAACTATATGGAATGATATATTGCATGAGAAGCGATCCCCGCAAACTCAAAGAAAATTAGATTCCGCCGTTTAATTCAAATTTAAGTTGAGATTGAATCAAGCCGACCGAGCAGTGGTATAAAAGATGCAAACATTTCAATTACATTTCAGCAACTAAAAAATCCATTAAACCATCTCCAGCTCCATTCATTCGAGAATCCTACGTCTTATTCAGTAGTTATAATTAAATCATAATACTTCAAAATCGTAATCATTTAATGAAAATATCGCAATCACTTCGGCAGAGAATATGGAAATCAAACAGCACTGATGGATCATTCATTTTTTAAAAGACGTGCGATCAAATACAGCCTGAAGCTGTTACATAAAATACAATAAAAAGCCTGGCGCGATAAAAAAAAAGGAAGGAGAAATCACAGGTTTTTAAAGTCAAATAAAATAATGAAATTCACTACTGCGAAACTGAAAAAAGTGTAATCGAAATATTGTAATCAGCAGAATAAAACGGAAATAATCATTTTACCCAATGTATTTCAAGGTTTCAAAAATCAGCTTGCCAAATTGACATCATTCACACTCGATGACATTATCTGCAAATTCTACCATGTTTTCTACATACATAAGAGATTGACTTATGCATCACCATAAAAAGGAGACTTTACGTTTTTGATTTGTTAACTTATTAACAAATTTAGAATTACATTCATTTCAATGATAATAAATAATCCAAAAAATGTTCAAACCAGGATATATCAAATATAAAATTAATGCATAATAACATAATTGTTTTTCTATTATTTGCAATAACAGTGCATGTAAAAATTGTTTTGATCCTATAGCGTTACGGTGATAAAAAAACGCTGCAAAATTAACAGCAAATAAACTATAATTTTCAAGAACTTTCTAATGTTTTTTTTTTTCTTTTTCCAAAAATGCAACCGTGGAATGAATGTTTTACCAACTCTAATAACGAGCTACAATTACGATAATTCGTCATTCGTTTATCTTTGAAAGATCCGTACAAAAAATTGATTGCCTCAAACTGACGACAAAATGTGTTAACCTATTGGTCTGCAATCATTGTAATTCTAAATAATGAACTGTTTCAGTGAATAAGAAAATCAAAGTCATTTGTTGGGGGAAAAAAAAATGAAACAAACTAACATTCGCGAGTAACCACCCTAAAAATAGACCACACTGCCAATAGATGATACATGTGGGGCGTTAAAAATACGATCGCCTACACCCAATATTGCTTTTGTTTTAATCGTTCCCAACTACAATTTTTTCGAATCACTTTAACCCACTTTTGAGCAAAAATAAAAATATTTATTAATAAATGACCTGTCCTCAAGACATTGTTTCAATTCGAACTTTACTGTCCCATATTTATTTACGCTCTATCATCGATTGTCACAATTCCATTTTTGATTTGCAATTTATTACATCTGCGATGAAAGAATAATGTGACATTTGAAAAAATAAGGATCATTTAATTTTGTTTGAAATTAAAAATAGAATTTAATAAAAAGTTGAAGAGAAATTTTGAATTTAAAATTGGCATAAACGATAAATAAATAAATAAATAAATAATCATAATTAAATAAAATGACAAGAAAAAGAGAAAAGAAACCTTTTGTTTTGATGTAACAAAAAAGTTTTTACCCTGGATTTGTTAAACGTCCATAAGCTTATTGACGTATAAGATATCTATTTATACGTATAAAGTGGATGCATTTTGCATGTGTGTCTTTAGTCTACTATATAGAAAAGTATCTTGTCTAGCGACAGGCTCGTGATTCTACGTACAGTATGATCGATTTTGAATATTTTATCAGAATAAAAAAATGTGAATAAATAGTTATAAGCGGTGAACGATAAATAACAGAGATACATGTGTTTGTGCAAAGTCAAAATGATTTAATAACAGTATAAAAAAGGTTTGACGTTTGGTAACGTCAAACAAACGATTGATTATTATTATTATTATTATTATTATTATTATTATTATTATTATTATTATTATTATTGTTATTATTGTTACTAATAAGACGAAATTAAAAGAAGGAAGAGAGATTGATGATTAGCAAATTGTCGGCATTGAGAATTTCGATTTTAAAGGGGATCATTATTTCCAACAGTCAATGAACATGAGCGATCTATGAGAAAGTGTGACACTATAGGATTTAGAACTGGTTAAAATGGTAAACTTCTCTCTTACAGACGATGGTGCGCAATTATAAGAGACGAACGATGCAGCGCAAAACCGATGCACAGACGATGTTACAGGCCGCTCGTTGCGTGAAACTTGATGAGGTTCCTCGTCAGCAGGTTTCACCGGAGTATGGAATAAAGTATCGTACACTTTCCAAGTACATTCGAAACTTTAGCGACGATGACATTAACGGCACTAACCCAACGCCCTCGACGAGCGTTGGCTACCGCAACTCTCGCAACCAGGTGCTACCTTCTCCAGTGGAAGCAAAATTAGTCGAGTATGTTATAAGAGCTGCCAACATACATTTCGGCCTGTCATCTATGCAAGTTCGAAAGATGGCTTACAACATTATCAAAGACAAGAACGTAAGGATGCCGTCGACTTGGACCGAGGCTGGCATGGCTGCTACCGATTGGTATGGTTCGTTTATGAAACGGCACCGAGCCATGCAAGAAAACCTGTCCAGAATCAAGTCGGTCTCAAAGAAGAGTCGCAACTACGTTCAGACCAAAATTGACATGTTCTGCAACAAGTTGGAGTCTTTGATTAAAAAGTGCAAGTTCAAGGTGGGCAACATCTGGAGCATGCACGAGTGCGGGGTATCGATGATGAACATACCTAACAGAGTGATTGTCAGAGGCTACGGACAATCGAGAAGTCAGCAGGGCTTGGTAACCATTGCAGTTTCTATTTGCGCCGATGGTGATAAAGCGCCGCCGCTTTTCACCCGTCCAACTGAAGAGGTCGATCACAAAGAGAGCCAAGAGCCTCTGAAATTGTCCAACTGGATGGACGAAGCCAGATTCCTTGACTATCTTCAACATTTTGTCAGTTACACACGTTGCAACAAGAGGAACCCCTGTCTTCTAATCATAGACAATCAGTGTTACTTGTCCATCAAGGCCATGGACTATGCTGACAAACACGGCTTGGTACTACAGTCCTTTCCTCAGTATTGTTCCCACAAGTTGACTCCACTGATGGACAAACATTTTTATCAACACTTTTCAAACAAGATCAACGATATCTGCAACAAATGGTTTGAAAGAAACACTGACAAACCGATGATGGAAGAAGATGTCGAGAGAATGGTCCTGAAGAACCACAACTTTATCTTCTCCATCAACCTGATTAAGGCTGCCTTCAAAAATAGGGGGATTCATCCTCAGAAGAAAGTGGTTCTGACAACAATTGAATCGGATAACGTGAACCAGCAAGTACTCATCTGCGAGGAACTATATAGAGAAGACGATGATATGACTGTCGATGAGCTCACAACTGACGAACCCGGCGATGAGGTAAACGTTACGAGCTCTGAGAAAGCGTCAAAATCTTTATTATTCATTCGTATGTTAAGTATTTGATACTTTAACCACCTCCATTTGAATGAAAGATTAGATGAGTTGGCAATGTTTCGCGCAAAATATAGCTTTTACAAACGAGTATAAAGTAGTTATTTAGTCAACCGTCTTTTAACTGAGCCCTCGCCGCCAGATGTCATCGAAATCGATTATTCCAACTTCAATTGGAATAGGAAGAAATAAAGCACGGACGTCTCCCGACGAAAAAAAGGAGAAATAATAAAAAGAAAGGATTGGGAGGATGGGATTGTGAGGGTGGGAACAGACCAGACAGGGGCGAGAAGGGTGCAGCTCAGGAGGCACTTTTTTGCTTGTATAATTTTAAATTTGAAATTATTCGATGCAATTTGCACGAACCCCTTGTTGTACCTTCGTCGCTTCATCGTGACGTCGCTCGATTTTTAGTCTCGGCGTCCATGTTGCATCAATATTTATTGTTACATGCGGCTACGCTCAAGAAACCACGTTTCACATTTGTCACAAACGTTCCTTCTCATTCTACAATAATTAGAATTGCAAATTCATACTTTTTACAATTGCGTTTCATTTTTATTTTTTTATATTCTTTTCAACTCAACAATCAGTTCATTATTTTATAAGTGTTAAACAAACTTAGTGCAAAAGTTTTTTTATGAAACATGATCGAACTCATGAGCAAGATTTAATTAAACAGAATAAAATGTCGATTTCAAAAAAGCGGTACACTAACAACAAAGGCATTTTTTCAAAAATCTCATAACAAGAGCCATAAAGCAACGGAAATCACCATCAAGCATTGTTATCCTGCAATTCCAAACGATCCATAAAAACGTAAATCTACATCTAATTCAACGCTAAAAAAGGAGCCGGATGAGACGGAGAGAGCAAAACAGCGCCGGTTCTGCGAAGTGCATCGCGAAGTTCGGAGTGTGATTACAATTTTCATTATCATAGTTTTATTATTCAGCAAATGAAATGAGTCACGACAGTGAGAAGAGAAATAAAAGTGTGCATTGTTCTAATGCTAACCTTTTCTAGATTATTTTGATATAACTGTTTCATAACGTTTTTTCATCACGAAAAAACATTCAATAAAATTATATTTAATTAAAATCATGAATAGAAATTGAAGAATCCGCGCGTTTGCAGAGAGAAATTCCGTAAATTAAGTTCAACGACGAACAATGTCGTTTTCACGTGATCGTTCTCGCAGCCAAAAGTAGCGCACCTCTTGACATTCAAGTTTGCTTTAGTTTTTACAAAAAAAAAAAAAAAAAATTATCACATCTAAGTTAATATGCACATTTTTGTGCAGTGAGAACATGAAGAAATTAATTCACATCTTTTCATGTGCTATATTTGTTATTCCGAGTCTACTTTCCATTATAAAAAATTAAAAAAAAAAAAAAAAAACATTTGAAATTAGTCCATAAGCATTTATCTATTTTTTTGGTTTTGGGCCATATGTTTAATACAAAGTGCAGTGAATTTAGAAGTCGAATAAACATATTCGACATAAGTAAACATCAAAAGAAAATTCTTTTTTTATAAGCAGTACTGTGCTTTTCTTGAGCAAGAAATATAATTAATTAGATTAAAAAGGACTTTTGAAAATTAGTTTGATTAGTTTCAATTATTAGGAAATGTTACACAGAAATTTCCTAACAACAAGAATTTAAAAGATTTGGTCATATTACGAAAATTTTTAATAACTGACGTAAGAGTACTTTTTTTTCTTTTAATCTTACCCGGCATTGTGCTAAATATGTTATCTTTGAAGTTTTGAATCTTTTTACGTAAAACGTACTTATTAAAAAAATGCAATATTTAAAAAAATACAATTTAAACATAAGATATTGTCGTGTAACATTTGTTAATTATTATTTTTTACAACGTTAAAAAAATATAGAAATTCCAGGGCTTCTACAACGCGGGTTAGTATATGAAGTAATACCAGCGAGAGTAAATTTCGAGTTGTCACCTGGAGATACAAGCAAGTATCGTTCAATTTCTTTTACAGACAGGCGTTGAATAAAAACCAATCGCTAATCGTATGATTTTATTTGATTTGGATGAAACGTCGTAATTGTTTCGGCTGGCGGAGCCCTGCCATTCATTAAAAACGTATCATTACGTATTAAAATTAATACCACAGCACTTAAAAATAATCATGGCGTGACAGCAGGAAGTAATGCTTGGTTAAGTCGAATGAATGAATAAAATGTGCCAAGACACCAAGATGGTGGAACTTATTAATTTTTTTTCAACGCGCTCGCGATCACGCTTCCCGCCAATTCATCTGCTCATCCTTTTCATATTGACACATACGAGGCCATGCCAAATGCAAATGATCAACATTACAACTTTCCCAAATTACTATTCGTAAAATGTAAATTATGATAAAATTGTAAAAAGAGCGATAAGATTTGTTCGATTAAATGCTTCGAGGACATTTTTTCCACATGAATCAAGAAATTCACATTTCAACAGTCGAAAAACTAAAATGACAGTAAAAATGTATAGGATTGACAATGTCATTGAACAAAAAATTGCCGGTCCTTCAATGTCAATAGTTTTTACATACACGTGTAATACATATGAATACAAAAAATCAAAAACAAGTGACTGAAATTAGAAACAAGTTTTTATGCCTTTTGGCTTTATACTTTAAATTAAAACTTGAAATTAATATTGATTTGAGGTTAGGTGCACTGTAATATAGGTTCATTAGTTTGTCGGTAAAGTCGCTGCACGTCTTTACCAGTGAATTTTTGACAAACTTTTTTATTCGAAAACTATCGTGTTACTTCTTCACTCCACTCAAACAATATTTTTTTTTTTTTTTTTTTTTTTTTTACATTAAAGTACAACGATATTTGTTTTAAAAGGATTTTTATTTCAATGTGTATCCAGAAAGAATTATCAGAAGTATCAAAAAGTTCAATTACCTAAATGAATAAAGTTAAACCAATGAAAATTTACAGTAAAGGTAGTTTTTAGGAGAATTTGTCAGAGAAGAAAAAGGCGTTTACATAAAATTTTTCTTTTACATTTTTGTGATTCTTTCTTTCAGATAAATATCACGAATAATCAAAAAAATAAGTGAACATATTTTAATGAATTAATAACAATATATACATTTAACACTAATTATTCTGTACAAACAGTCACACATAAACGCAAAATAAAAGTACAAATTAAAAAGTCCCTGCTTTGTACGATACTTCTTTTTTCTTATTGAATGTTGTCTATCATAATTCAGACATGGATTTATCTTTTCTTTTTCACTTTGATTATTTGTGAATTTGATCCAGACAAAATGCAATTTTTGATGTACCTTGATAAGGGATCAAATCGAACCCTATCTACTCTTAGTTGTTGCATTATAAAACTGTAAACAATATTTTTTCTGAATAAAACTCTTTCTTCTCTACAATTTAACAGTTTTAATTTTTTTAATTAATTTCACTCTTAAAACATATCAACTTTCCATTAAAACTACTCTCAGCAAAAAATCAGATGTCACTGGATTCACGATGAAAAAAAAAAAAAAAACAAACAAACAAACAAACAAAAAAATACATATTGACCGTAAATTTTCATTGGTTGAACTTGATACCTTTAGGTGGTTGAACATATCCTTAACTCATCATTATGTGTGCAGAGTCACGGATCGTCATAGGCGTCATAGCTCGACCAATAACAAAGTGGAATTTCAAAAATGTCAATGTGTAGAGGTCACGTGACCCTGACCTCACGGACTATATGGGTGCCTACAGTTTTTAGGTTAAATGAACACACAATGTTATTGGCATAGCCAATCTGGCGGTCTTTTGCCGAAGTAGGGAAAAAGTAGCGTATACACATAATGATTTAAATTGACATTTGACTAACTTCCTGTAGATCAAATAACTGCGTAGCATGCTTGTCCGAAAATGATTCAGAAACTTGTCGATATTAAAAGATGTTGATGATACGCTGAAATTTCTTAAAATATTGCACACGGAAAAATAAAAGGCTAAAGTAAGGCTGCAACCAGTTGTGCTGCAGTCTGTTCGCATTGCTAAATTGGCATTGGTGACTAACAGTGAAGAATATTACGAAAACTTATGATTGTTGTATATCAAATTATAGTAATTAATAAACAACAACTCAAAAGAGTTGAATCGTTTGTTCAAATATAAACCACATTTTCAACCTCAATTTAATATCAAATCATAAAACAAAATTATTTTTAAAATAAAATATAAAATCGAATGGCGTATTCTCATTGTTTCGAAAAGATTTTATTTACAAATTAATTATAAAATAATGCCGAATGAACATTGGTTTCAACGCTGAAACACTATTTGAAGTTGGTATTAGTGCAATACCAATACTGCAGCGCCGTTGTATTTATCCTTGTCTATTTTCGACTTGATAATTTTAATTTAAACTAAGTAAACTGTTTGAATCATTTTTTGTATGTAATGAGAAAATGTTTGTGATATTCAGAAGTTGTTGAGTGTCGCGAACATGTACATGACAGCGCAGAGACAAATAAATAATAAACGGTCGAGTATATATATTTGGAATGAATTCCGTTTTTGCATGTTTGCGATACAGTTGCAATTGAGTTTATTAAAAAACAGCGCGACCCTCCGTCGTTTCGGCTGATTCCCCGCCGTCGCCAATTACCAGCCCCGTCGTCCGCGAAAAGCCCTAAAGAATCTATCCCGCCGAGTTTCCCGAGTCTCGCGCGCCGCGATCATCTCATGCGCAACGAACATGAAACGTGCGTGAGACTGACGTTACGGACGTTCGTTGACACAAGTCTCCAACAGTCTGAAAGAACAATTACTACTTTCATTCAAAAATCATACTAATCATCAATTGATCTAAAATATTTGCGGTTTTCTGAAGATTATATTTAACATGCGTTTTGCACAATCAATTTTTACCACATCTATTCCTTTGCAGTAACTCAAAACTTTCCACTCAACTATCTTCATTAATTTTTTTATTTTAGCAGAAAAAATATACCATGTTATCTGTACAGCATTGCAAAAATAACTCTTCATTATTATTATCATTATTATTTTTTGTTTCATCATTTTACATTTAATTTCGAGGTTGCGTGCAGGAGCTGATAAAT
The DNA here is from genome assembly GCA_030523145.1 of Trissolcus brochymenae. NCBI lineage: Eukaryota > Metazoa > Arthropoda > Insecta > Hymenoptera > Scelionidae > Trissolcus > Trissolcus brochymenae. Next base: position 4,418 of record JAQQRF010000865.1, on the reverse strand, counting down.
TTGAATTAAACAATTTTGGTGTAGTCTGAAATTCTCGAGTGCGTTTCATTAATTTTATTTATTTGATTTGTAACTTTCGTTTACTATAAAAATATGGATTTGTATAACTGTCGAAACTGAGTTCTAAATTAATACAAACGCCAAACAAAAAAAATAAATAAACATTACACGGGAGTTATATATTTTTTTGAAATTGAGTTTCACATCAGAATCAGCGAATGCAAATTTTTCATATACAAATGTTTGATTTGATTTGGTTTATGTTAAAAAAATGGATAAAACAATCAGATAAAATAATAATATTTTTGCTTTCCATAAACCTTATATAGTTTATCATACAGAAAAATATAAAACATATATTTTTATATCACTTTTTCAGAAGAAAAGGAAATTAAAGAATAACATTTGAGGAAATATAAGAAGAAATTTTCACTGAAAAAAAAAAATAATAATAATAATTAATAAAAAATAATTAAACTAATTAATATGCAAAATATGCACTTATTGCTTATATTCGTTCGCAAAGTAAATAAATGAGTTTTGATTTTGTCTAAATTAAAAAAAAAAAGTCTTTAAAAATAAAAGTTATTTTACGAAATCTATTAAATCTGAAAGTCAATAACTATCTATTGTTGTTGAAAAAGTAAAAAATTGTAGAAAACTTTATTTTGTGTCTTCTGTTTGAAATGAAAGTTTCGAAATGAAAAACAAAGTTTTTTGAGCGTTGGCATAAACAAATCCGAATGAATCAATACAAGAGAAGCCCCTTGGCAAATTTGCAAGCGGAATAAAATAATTAACAAAATAGTCGTAATGGAAACGAAAAGTAATGAATATTTATATCTGTGAGCGATAAGCGAATGCCATAAATTAAACATCAGCGGGCAGGAACGAGAGACAAAAGGCGAAAAATGATTTCCGATCAGTGGGTGAAAAAAAAAAAAAGAAAAAAACGAAGAAAAAAAAAGAAAAAAAAAGAGCGTGCGCGGCCGTCGGCACCCTCGAAATCTCAATCTTATTCCGGTGGGAGTTCGGGGCTCCGCCACTGCGCAGTGCCGTACAGTGTTATCTTGGCTGCTCAGAGGTGGTGGTAGCTGCGCGCTCAGTTGGGGAAAGGTCTGAAGTATCCCTCCCTTACGCTTTGATGGAGGGGTGACAGCGACAAACGGGGATTCCTTGCCCCTCCAGTTGGTATTGAAATGGTAGGGGCCGTGCTGGCAATGGTGGGGGGCTAGTGCAGGGGTAAAAGGGGGCCGCTGGTGGGGCCACTGGTGGGGTCGCTGGTGGGGCGGAGGGCGCGCAACGCCAGCAGTGGCGGCAATTCCGAAGCATTTGCGTGGCATTGTAGGTCGTTGCGTTTTATAACGTAACTTCTTAATTCGCGCGACGTGTCGACGCACCCGACTGGCAGTAGAGCGCGCGCCAATGATGATGACGCGAGCGCCGCGACCAACGGCAACCACGCCGACCAATCGCACGTGACATGTGCTTGCGTGTTCCGCTACACGAACAGTGCTTGAGAGAAACGAGTGCGCGTGCTGCGTTTTCACGCTTGCTGCAAGACGCTAAACAGGAAGCAACAAGTTCGGCGGTGAACCGACCACGCTGGGTGTCAGTGCGTGCGCGTGTGTGTCTCTCTCTATGTGATAACGCTGTGCTGCGACCGCTACTTTTTTTTTTCGCCGTTGCCCGCCGCCTTGTGCAGCGCCACCTAATCCATGGATTTATACCTAGTGTTATTTGCTCACCCGGAATTCATTTACACCACATATGCGCCCTCCTTTTCGCACACATGCCCACGGCTCTCATAGACAACGTCGAGTCGGCGAACAAAGGTTCTTACAGTTAATAAAATAAATCGTTTTACTTATCTCTCCGACCAATCCTCAAAATAACGATACCGCTTCAAATTCCCCTCTACCTTCTTCGTTTCAGCTCCACCGATTTTTTTTTCAAAATTAAAGATTAATCAAAAAAGTGACCCGAATTCGCTAGTGAACTCAACTTTACTCTAGCCGCAGAACCGTGTTTTGTGTCCAACTGAGACTTGACAAGTGATACTTTAATCAAATTTCATCAATCAACTTGATTTCAGTGCAAAAAGTTATCACCAAAGAGGAAACTAAGGTGCTTACAAGTGGATAATCAAATCTGAAACGTTCTGAAAAGTGATTTGGCCAAAATTATTTTTCTTTCAAAACATGTGGCTTTTTGCATTCACACTCTCTCCATCTCTGACACACGTGTTAGCATCTTGTTTTCATGAGCTCACGTTTTTCAACGGTTTTACCCATTTGAATCCAAAAAATGCGTCGCCATGCGGACGCAAAGAATTCCGCTCGCGTTCTGGTGTATGTGAGTGTGTGTGTATGTGCGCGCACGTTTGTGTGTGTGTGTGTGTGTGTGTGTGTGTTCCGGTTCGCGGTCCGACAAAGTGTGACTTGATGATTTTGTTCATTGTTCCCATGTCCGACGGCGCACATGTCTTTGTTCAAAAAAAAAAAAAAAAAAAAACAACCGTTTCTTTTTTGTCACCGTGCATAGTACATTTGTCTACTATTTTTTATTTACAAATCAGAGATCGTTTTTAGTCTTAAAACTTGTGTGATTAGTTTTGTTTGACTAGGCTCCTTTGGTCACTTGCTTCTTATCGACCGATATTCTCCAAATTGATACCATATCGTGTTGTAAACATTATTTAATTTTTCCGATCGAATTGCTAGCGAAGAACTGTACGTTTCTACTCTAAAAAACAAATAATTAAAAACAAATATCGGAGCGCATAAATAATGAAGCAGAATCACATTTTATCATCATCTGGCATTATCTAGCCTGCCTCGCTGACATACACTTTTCCGAGAATTTGACTCAGACGGTCACCCATTTTCGAGGATAGTTTCCGGAAATTATTTGATAACGAACTGGTTTTCAAAATTTTCCGTTTGATTTTTGCTCACTGGCGCTTTTTTATGTACATACGCGTGATAACTGACATTACAAAAAACGACCCGTTAGATCATAAAAATAAACTCTTTTTTTACTCGAATAAGAATGAAACCATTAATTGCTTTTTTTTATATCAGTTAAAAAATAACATCTGTTTGAAAACAAGGAAAACAATTTTGTTCTCATTCTAACCTCAAAAAATGACGCCAAACAATTCCTAAGCACTCTTATTATCAGTTCGATATTTTTAAAACTTAATCAAATTTTAGTATGATTTCTCAATGTCATTGTTTTTTGTTAATATTTTTGTACTGGTCTTTTTCTATTGTTTTTTTTTACTTTTCATTTTTTTTCCACATTTTATATTAATCGGCCAAAACATTTTTTTTTCTCACGATTTATTGTAATTATTTTTATTATTCATGACTTTTTATGAATTGTGTTTAAATATTGTCTTGTAAAACAAAATATTTAACACTGTGAAAGATGCAAATTTTCTTCTCGATTGAAAAAAATGTGCTTTTACTGAACAACCCAGAAAGTTGTTAACATGATTTTGGAGTAAATCTGTGGTTTTAAAGAGAGGCAAACTATTTTTTGCTGTTTTGCATAAACGGAAATATTATTGAAACTAAATGCATGGGATTGATCATCAATTAGAATTGTTCTATTTTTTAGTTATGTAAAAACCTCAAAACGTTGCGAAAAATGAATGTTTACCCATCGTAAATTAATAGTTAGAGTTTGACGTTAGTATTGATGACAAAAATTTGTTAGCTAATTCTAAATCAAATTTTGTTTAAGTCAATTTTAACACATAGCTTCAACCAGTATATTTTAGACAAAATTGTTTATCCGTTGATTATTTTTCATTTCGTATAATTTTCAGTCGTCCGTCATTTGTTTGATTATGTCACTGCGTTTTTTTAGATTAGTATAATTTTAAATCTTGTAAATGTAAAACGAACGTAAATATCACAAAATTGCCAATGACTCAGAATTATTGATTAATAAAATTGTGTTCGAAATGTTGTAAGCAATGACAAAACATTACGAAAGTGATAGATATGTTTTTCTGAAAAATCTTACAAAATAGATACAAAAAATAATTTGCGTTATTATTGTGATTTACAACGTCAAACTGAACAAAAAATTTTATTCGAAAAAATCGTAATTTATGTTGGTATTAATTTTTTTTGATTAATTTGTAGAATGTCATAAAAAAATAATAATAAATAATGCGTGGAAATTTGATGATGTAATTTTTCAAAGGTTATTTTTTTTTCTTATTTCTTTTCCTAATATTGTAAAAAGTTGGTTAAAAACAATACTGACTTGATAAATTTGCTTTTTGTTTATTTATTTAATTGTTTTTTCATCCATAAATTCCAAACAAAGAAGTTTAAAAATAATTTTTTACTATATATATATAGTATATATATATATATATAGTAAAAAATTATTTTTAAACT
>JAQQRF010000864.1:0-25502 GCA_030523145.1 Trissolcus brochymenae | reverse complement strand
ATTTTATGACAATAACCGCACTTGTATTTGCGTCTCGTCTGTTTTGATTTTTCGGAGCCGGCACTTTCACTTACGCCTCTGTTTGCATTTTGTTTGTTTGCCTTCTTCACGAATGACCGATTCGGTTTTGCAAACATGGCTGTGCTTCCGTCTTCTTCTCGCTTTTGTCGTCTCGCATGGCATTCTTCGATTATTTTTACTTTCAAACTTTCTGCATCAGGCAGGGTATCGCGCGTCTCGATCGCGCACCTGAAATTGTCGAATTCACTTGGTAGACTATACAAGAACATGATGGTTAGTAACTCGCCGTTGATGTTCACGTTCATAGATTGCTGTTTGTGCACTGCGTCAAAAAATCTCGTTATGTGTTCTGAAACGTCATCGTTGTTCTGTAGTTTTTGTTGAATTAGGCGCTTCAACAATGTTGCTTTTCGGGCTGGACCTTTTGAAGCACAGATAGATTCCAATTTGAGCCAAACGTCCTTCGAAGTTGAGCATCCGCGGACTTGTGATAATTCAGTAGGATTGATCGCCAAAATCAAATCGGCTTTTGCCTTCCAGTCGTTTGTGCGCCACGATTTTTCTTCGGTTTCTAGGCGTGCGCGGTCTTCGCCTTCACCTTGAACAACTGGTTGTATAATTTCTCCCGACACATAGCCCCAGAGGTCATTTTTGATGAGAATGGCCTCTGCTTGGATACACCAAGTATCGTAATTGTCCCGGGATAATGTTTCGAGCCTTGCCGTCGTTGTCGCGTGCGCCATTCTTGTGTGGCTTACTTTCCGTTCGATTTCCGTGACTATTTTCAAACTACCGTTTATCGACACGTTTATTTGAGAGAATTATTATACGAGATGTGCAATCTATGGGCCCATAACCTGTTAGTAAGAAGAGATAAATAATATCAAGCACATGTGGATAATCTCGACAATAATCCCGTGTATTTAATATACCGATAAATAACGTGTCGAGTGTACAACATTACAAATTAGACTAAGCTTTGATGAGAACATTTGAATACAAGTCAATTGAGAACATTTGAATACAAGTCAATGTGGGGGGAAAAGACGTTTACATCGTTTAGGTTTCAAATATACGCATTTGTGTTTATAATTCAAATATCCAACAATTATAAAAGAAACCGAGAAAAAAAATGTAAATGCGTGAACTAAATGTACTAAAATTAATTCATAAAAAATCGGTGCATAAAGTTATTTAAATTTGTATGATAAAATCTAATATGTATAAAATAATTTAATATCTTATTGAGTCGCAGTGAAAGTGCTGAAAAAGGTTTCCACGTAGTGGATTCTACCATTTTTTTAAATATTAATAAATAAATTAAAAACAAAATATAACAAACATACTAAAAAACTTTACTTAATTTTTAGGAAAAATTTAAAAATTGTATCCACGAACCAATTAAAAATAAAGCAAAACGAAAAGATACTTCCGAATGCTTTGCATTGTTCTAAATTATTACTTACATAAATACTTAAATATTATTGTTAACATTTTGATAAACAACAGAATATTGGCTCCTTTTATTCATTTATTTGTCGTTGTTTGTTTGTTTTTTTTTAATGCAGCTATTAATAAAATATCCAAGAGGGCCGATCACAGTGGACCTTTTCTCTAGCTACTTTACTCGTGCAGAGTCTCTGTAATATCTTAATATATATTTCATAAATTAATGAATAATAGATTTTATATCAGTTAAATAATATTGAATTTTTAATTCATTCTTTTTATTATGAAAAATAATGAATCGTCTGAAAAATGTCTCATTTTTTAATAATTTAAATATCAAATTTCAAACTGATGGAATCCATCGGTCTACTGATGCTTTTCGGACAACAAAAAATCAGAAAGTAGACCGTCTGAAAAGCGACCGCTAGGTTAGATATCAAGTTTTTAGTTTATTATAATGAACAACAAGCTTTCAATTTATAAAAGTCTGTGAAGGGCACTTCAAATTCAATAAATTTTTCATAATAATATTTCTAACTAGAACACGTTAATTACATCATTTTTCGGTTTCATTCAAACCAATATACACTAAAAAAAATGTTGACTAAAATCTATAATTTGACTGCGACCATGATTTAATGAATTTCGCTGGATATTTATATAACCAAGATATATAAAATCTAGTTCAAATATATTAAGAAATATAGCGTAGGTATGGGATAGGGACAAATATTCTCTGTTCTCTGATTAGCGTAAAGTGACTATAATAGTGCGCACTATGCTGGCTTTCTTACTTTCTAGTTATGTAGGGAGCCCTTGTGGCGTCAACGACAATGGGTTAAAAAAGTGAATTATACTAGAGCATGTATACATTAAAGCATTCTATTTATTCATTCTCATCTACCAAGCATGCATCAACCAGACATTCCCCATTATTATTCTGTAATTTACATAATTATTAATAAAATATACAATACAAGATTATTAATACATTATGACATTTAATAAGATTTTCGAAATAATAAAAAGTTATATTTATTTTGCAGATAAGTAGTGTAAGTTTTGTTCAACCTGAAGAATGTCGCTGTGAGTGTCATGAAGAATATCGCAAAGCTTCAGCCCGAGAATCATCAACGTGTAGTACGAATAATAATAATAGTAAAAATAATAGTAGTAGTAACAGTAGCAGCAGCAGTAGCAGCAGCAGCAAAGGTGAAGAAGTCAGCAAGAATGAACGAAGAACTTGCAACGGCGGTTTTGGAGGCAACTGCGGCGCTGCAAGCACTAGTTCCAAAACCAAGCGCGATAGTGCCAGTATTTTTAGGTAAAAGCTCAACTATCCTAAACGCAATTATGTTATTTTTAATTTTGTTTGACAGTTGACTTATCACACTGGTGTTGATTAGAGATCTCTTTTTGTTTCTTTAGTGACAGTACTTCCATTGACTATAGTCTCAGCAACGAAGATTATTCTACGCAACCGTTGATCAGTCCAACACAACCATTTGCCATCGATCTAGATGTTGATTCTGATCGATCACGCGTTATGTATCACGACGAGAGACAAGATATTGATTTGTAATCACCTTATTCATATGTTTATTCAGCTAATAGAAAAAGTGACGATATTATTGAATATTTGATGCGTAGAAAACTTTTATGAAAATGTTTAATATTAATCACTTGATTGTGCTTTTTATTAAACTCAACTAGATAATTTCATGTTGCTTCAATAATTGTAAAGGGTATAAATTTGATTAGGGCATTTTTAAATTGGGTTGTAATTACTTGCATAATTGAAATTATAATAAAAATAATGGTAAAACCACGCGGATAAATTTCTACTAATTAATCGGGTAAAAATGTATCTATTTTGTTATAATTAATTCATTTTAATAATGATCTGTCCAGAAAAACATATCACATAACTCGAAATGTGAAATTAAAAATTAAACTCAAAAAAGTTGTGGGATGGAAAACAATAAAGAAATAAACGAGAAGACAAAAGTGAGGCGAATATCTGAAAAAAGTTTGACATTCTGAAATTAATTTTGATCTAATTTTAACTTTGTTATGGACTAATAAAACATGATCAACCATACTCTTAGTATTAATAATGCATACATGAAATAAAAAGCAATTCACAATGACGTGTTATTCATGAAAATACTCAGGTGTCCCGAGTTCAATTAATGTCTTTTTTCATATTTGAAAACTGTTGCTGTCATATTATTTGCACTTTTTTTTATAATAAAAAAGAGAGTGAAACGAAACGCCTAGAATTGAATTATGTCGATTTTTTCCCGAAAAAGTTTTTGAGCGCGGTTTAGATTTATACTATACAAATTTAAATCGATGTGTTCATTTTTTATTCTTATTTAAACTTATTAATCTAATCTTAATATCCTAAAATCGTAATTCAAATACTTTGTAACATCTCAGTGTCCAAAAACTGTTTGCACTAATTGTTTTTGGTTGAATTTAAGAGGACCGTCTACTTAGAATTGGACAAAAATAAATCTTTAAAGTTTTATACTCTTGAATATGCTTGTTCGTGTAATGTTGTTGAATTTCATATATTAATGTGTATTAATACAAATAAACTATATTGAAACTTTGAAAAGGTTATTAATACGTTTGTCTGAATATTATTTTCTATGTTAAAGAGTTAAGCGTACAATGTTGAACCGATTCTGATTTAGTTTACGGCAAACCTTCTAAATTCATTTGCAAACAAATTGTTTAGACAGAATTTTGATAAATCAAATTTTTAAAAAAGTTATCCAAGAAAAAGTAAAAAAACACACTTAAAAATCCATTTTTAACCGTTTTCCAGCATTTCTTCATGAAAACGTGGATTGCTACAAATCTACAAAAGATATCAAAATTTTGTCTGGCCAATTTTTTTTTTATTTAGATTCCACACATTTTTCTACCAATAAATTCTAAATTATTAACATAAATATTGTACATTATTGAAGTTTTGTATGTTTCGATTTTATTTTATTTTTTAACAGTTGTTAGCTAATTTTAAATAAATCTATATTAAAATCGGTCAAAAAATATCAATTTTAGCCATTTTGATAGACGGTCCCCTTAAGATATATTATATACAGAAATATAAACCATCTAACATGTAATTTATCTTTTAGTAATATCTACTTTTTCTGCAAAAATTCGAAAGTTTTTTAAAAATCATTATTAAGTGTTAACATATTATTGATATTTTATATTTATTGTATCAAAGCATCAACAAAACAATGTCTAAGTTCATGGCGAGAAAAGTTATATTAATCTTTGTGTAAAAAAAGTTATTTATACTACATATACCGAAATGTGTGTCACATTACCAAACTGTGTGATAAATCAGTAACAAAGACTAAATTTGTTGGTCTGTTTGAAATCATGTTTATACTTGAAAACGTAAAAAATATAAACAACCAGTTTGGTAAAAATTATTCATAATTGAGAGCTTTATTTTTTACAGTGTGAAAAGACCGCCCACTGTATAAAAACCAACACGCAGGCGACATAAACAAGCTCATAGGTTAAATTTTAAAACAAAATTTATAAGGGCTTTTAATTATTATTCTTAATAAGAAATTACATTTGGCTCCAAAGCTCGAAAAAGGCCTCCTCTAACAAAAAGATCCATAAGAAAATTCCCTAAGGACATTCATTAAAAAAAAAAAAAAAGTTCTTCAACGAAAATTGAATCAATGAGAATCTATTTTCAATTAAATAGGTAACCTTGAACATTGTATATAAAAGTGATTCTCAAACTGACAATCGAACCTGGCTAACTGTGGGAATTAACCTACAGAATTATTCTATATTCTGTTTGAAAAAAGTATAAACAGTAGGACAAAGTATTTTTGGCAAAATTTAAGTAAAAAATTTGTTGTCAATGAATGTACTGAGTATGTATTTATCGTTACTTGTTTTTATTATATTGATTGTATAAATTAAAATTATAAAAAATAAATAGATTTTTTTAGCCATTTTTATCAATATTGTGGGTTTTTTATTTTTCAAATTTGTAAAACGATGGTAAGTTTGTCAGCATCAGTTTTATGCATTTTGATATCTCATTTATGCATTCTGATGAACTGAATAGGAAAAGTCCACATAAGCTATTATTTGGCCAAATTGGACTTCAATAAAGAGTTACTTTTATTTTGGGATGTGTTTATAATGCTCAATAATCGTTTGTAGGGGTCTTATTAAAGTACATTTTCGTTTCATACAGTGTACAAAAATTAAGCATTATTACTGGCGTTATTCAGTATTAGTAACATGTTACAATTATGTATTACATCTCAAGTCTTTTTACTGCAATTTACTCAAACAAATAAAAAGTGTTTTGTGTAAACAAATTCGTATTGTGACACGTTCGGCATACATGAGCAGATCGTTTTCAAAAAACTCATACGTCTTGTAGGCCGAATGTGCATCAAGTTTTGAACCGATCATTCCGTAGTATGTTGAAGGCATTTTTAATAAACGACTATTTAAAAATAAACGCCGTTAAATGAAAAAGTTTTTCGCTCAGATTTTGCCATAAACAGCTAAGTCGTATTTATTAAACGAGTAAATTGTTTATACTTTTATCAGTTATTAATAAAAATATTAATTCACTAGCTGAGATCCCGTGCTTTACATAAAACAGGCCCTGTAATCATAAAAATTCACTCTATTCGAAAAAAAAAAAAAATCAAATAATAAGTTGAAACCTTATTAAAATAATATTATATTATTCAAAGAAGAAATTAAGAAAATAGATTAAGATAAAAGATGCGATTTATGTATCGTTTGTCAAAGGAACTTAGGTAAATGAACCAGTAAATGGCCGATTAAGATTTGGTTCTAGCGAATGGCCACCCATTTGAAATGTACATTGTCTATAGATGTCACTCCACTGCAATGGTCATTCACTAGTATTTGGCCGAACGCCCAACTGTCCGTAACAAACATTTTACGAAAAGTGATTTGAAATGTTTTTTCTATTTATTATAAATGTTTTCGCATCATACAAATTAAACATAATATTATCCACTTCACACTTAAGAATTTGCATATAATAAGACTCTTAAATTTAAGAAGCTCAAAAAAACTTGATAGAAAAAATTGTTATTTTAACACTTTCAAGTACAAATTGTTCCAATCAATAGTTTCATTCATGGAACTATAAACATTCAAAAATGAAGAACTGTCTTGATTTAAATCATCACCAAGAGTTGTCTCATTTAAAATTGTTACCAAGAATGTCTCGATCCATTAATATTGTGAAACAAAATCAAGAGAGGAAGCAACCCAAGTAAAAATGTAGCTCCATAAATGACATATATATGAAACAACAGTCGCCAATTTATAGATACAATTATGTGAAATTGTCACAAAAATGTTATATAAATGGAACTTGAAAAGCGTATCTACAAAATGTATGTCTGACAAACAATGTTGGACAAAAGTTAATAATAACAAAAAAATAATAACAAAAAATTACTATTATTATAATTTATTAATGATTAACTCATTCTGAAGGATTCATCGCAAAATGTCGCGGCTACTTTAAAAATTACCTTATGTGACCAAAATTGTTGTTATTACTTAAAAAAATCCAGTTAATGAAAAACGATCAAATAACATTAACATTAACATTATTAATTGTATAATCGATTTAAAATATTCTTTCTGAATTTCAATTTGTTAAAAAGTGTGATTTCAAACGATTTTTTGCTTTGAACTTTTAAGGGTATCAATATCTTTGGACTTCTGAGTGTTAATTTAAAACATTAGACTTGTCATTATTGAATTCTTAAAGAATTGTATTCAATACTAATCGCAATATTAACCCAACTTATCTAAGTTGTCAAAATGAAACTGGTAATAAATGGTTTATTTCTTGTTCGTTTAGGATATACAAATTAATGTGCATATAGTTTATATAAAATTGTTTAAAGATCTCAAGACTTTGTAAAAGTATGTTTTAAGTATGTTTTTACTTGACTTTGAAATCCTAAATTAATCAACGAATCAAGTATTTAAATTCATAAGTAATTGAAATATTATTTAATATTTTGTAAATATTGGTACTTTTTGCAATAAATCATTGCATTGAAAGTAGAAATATTCGACCTAATCATATATAAGGCTTAAATAACTGCATATATGGACCATATATGTCTGATATATGTTTCCATGTATGTTCATATATACATTTTTACTTGGGAAAAATAGGCCAATGATTTATGTTTTTTAATAATGTTTTTTTTAATGCTAGAGCGCTTTAAACTGAAGAAGGACAATTGAAAATGCCTACTGATGAAGAACAGTTAATGCTAGTGATGAAGTTTTTTTAACCTCTATCACTGAAATTTACTGGACTACATTATTTTCTCAAAAAGCCACGAGAAACATTTAAGAGACCATCAAACAATGATAAATAAAAGTAAACTGTGAAAAAAGAGAGAAATTTAACAAAGTCAATATAAGATATTTTTTAATAACAATTAATCAAAATTTTACTCAGCAGAATTTTTACCAAAAATGGTGATGATAATTTCTATTAGAATAACTGCACCAGTGATTAGGCAGTTAAGAAACATTTTAACTTAGTACAATAATACTATATAAAAAATGTTGAACATAATTTTTTTTTTTCGTAATATATAGACATTCAGTTTATTATGTTATTATTTGTATTTTTCCATTTAAAACCAAACATGAATATGCAACAGAGGATATCCAATGCACCGATGAATGTTCATCAAAGCTTCAGTGCATATTATAAAATATATGATAGAAGACGTTTGTACTCTTATAACATAAATTAATTTTATAGAAACAAAAATATTATAAGCTTAATCCAAAGTTCTTGCAGTGCAAAAAAATGTAAACAAGTATCTCGAAATTTTTAACTTTTAGTTTACCAAAAAATATTGTATAAAATATACACTCTGTAAAACAAAGTTTAAAATTGAAGTATAAGGAAAAATAAGTTCACTCCAGTTTTGGACAAATCAATATCAAATGATCTATTTTCAATCAAATTTGAATTTAAAATTCAAATTTGTTAAACGTTTATCTTCTTTTTTTTTGTAGAAAGTCAGTTATTTCTAATTTTTGTAACTATTTAAAAAATTGAAAAACAATATTTTTTTCTTATCAAATCCATTGAGCGAAGCATTCCAAAGATAGAAAGTGCACAATTGTATTATATTATTTCGATTAATATACAAAAAATAACAATGAAACTGTTATTCATTTAAAATTAAATAATTCAGTAATTATAAAGATAATATTTTCATAATGCATAGAATAAAAATCGAATCATATATGAATTTTTCAATAACATATTTAATTAACTGAGGTAAATTAACTTCAAAATTATTTATATAACAAATTTGTTAATTGTTAAAAAATTTGAAAAACAGCAAATTTTATATTATAAATATTGCTCTGAAAATAAAATTGTATGGTTTATTCTTCATCAAAAAACATAATTTGCAGCCACAACAAATTAAAATCAATGGATCATATAAAATTCGACATTTAACTATTATATATTAGTGTTTTCAATTTTCCACCTGAAAAAATAATTGAAATTGAATCATTTCAAGTGAAATAAATTTCAAACTAATATTTCAGAATAAATTTTTTAAAGTTTTCATACATTTTGCATGGTTTAAAAAAACAGGATTGATAAAAAATCTGAATGCAATAAAAAAAAATCTTTTAAAATGTTGAACATTGATATCTCAAAATCATTACAAACAGAGTTAACTTGTATTTCCTTAGTGACAAAAATGAAACTTTAATAAATTAATTAATTAGAATTGAATATTAATTTCCGAATTCGAACATATAAGTTTCTAGCGCATATACTCTAAAAAATATTTATGTATTATATACTTAATATTTTGTATAAACAAAATTTCATTCATTTGTACACCATTAATATGATGCTATACAACAGCATTTGAAACTATGGAATAAGCCTATATTTAATTTATTTCTACAACTCAATTGTTGTGCAAATCTAACTTATTAGCTTTGTTGATGTTAGATGTTTTTTTTATTTGACTGAAAATCCACTTTTCGATAATTATTTTGTAGGTAACGAATGCCGAAATATCAAGTTTCAGAAGTTGTTTGCTAAATTAACAAGAATAGTTAACCCTGGATGGTCACAGCAGGGTCCATAATGACCCCGACGTATTTTAAATTGTGATTCTCAGTGGATATTTGTACTGTACTATTATTTTGATAATTAAATGTGGACTCAAATGAACCGATTTCAAAACTTGAACTGTTATTTCAACAGATCATGTATGAATAACGCTAATTTAAAATCATCTGAGACCCTGTCAGGAAAATAATAAAATATGTGTATTTTAATAGAAATCAGTTAGGAGTGCTTGATTATTCGATGATTGATAGTAAAATTTCTATACTTTTGAAAACTACATTTCATAAGGAAGAATAATTAAGATGTACTATTTTTTTAAGTACATGAAGTTGGTTTTGATTTTATTAACGTTAGTGAGTTCTCCAGTGACCCCACATTGTAACCAATTACGTTATTTTACAGAGATAAAACCGTGTAGGGTTAAAGATTAATTCAACCATTTTTAAAATTTATATTCAAGTTCAAAAGGCGGTCATTCACTGGTGTCTGGTCATTTACTGATGCACTTACCCTGAGTTGTCTTTTAAATAAAATTTTATCATACAGTTTGGTAAAAATGCATGCTTCTTCGAAAATATTTGTACACATTTTTTTTATTGTATATGATAATTACCCATAAAAACCGCAATAATTTTAAGAAAGAGCTCAACATCAATACACTTTCTCAAAATTACATTGATGCAGCATAAGTTTAACGATTTGACCAAATATCTCTGATTGACCACTTGTTGACAAATATGCAACATTTTTGAAACATTGTTAAATAGAAATCATTTACTTATGAATGTGTAATATATATCTGACGAACGGAAATAGCCTTCACTATTCATATGCGTTCTAATATCATATAAAAATAAGTTTAATGATTGCCGAACGCAGTTATTAACATTTTAAACCCATGATCGTATGCGTGTCGTTCGTGGATTTCCCCTTAATAGAAGAAAAATAATTATCACAAGTGCAAAAAGATTATATATATAATGAAGAATGACAAAAATTCAAAAGAATTAATGGAAAAAGAGTTAAAATACTTGATATTATATTGTAAGTAAAAAATGCAATGTATTTAGCAACTGTTACTGTTGATCTTGCGTATTCGTTTGTAACGAAAAATATAAATACGTTCATGATACAAGTGTTTCTGCAGAACCAGATCTTGAGCAATCTTTGTTGTTTCAAGTATCTGTATAACTTTTTTTGAACGAAAGTTTTGAGCAGTAAAAATAAAAAAATTAAATAAATAAACTCTATTTTCGTCTGTGTCATTATTATTATTATTCAGTTTTAATGTTTTATTGAGATAAATGACAAAATATTTCAAATCATTTGAATCAATTACATTATCAATCGTTTATAATGCACACAATAAATGATTTTTATCTATTGTTTATTATAATATTATATATTAGAAAAATAAATATAAAATATACTGCCATTATTTATTCTTTACTAGTAAAACATTATAATTGCCAATTTAATTGCTTATTTAATTTAACAATATAATATTCCAACTTTATTCAATTGATTTATAATTGATAATATTGTTTTTTGAGTAAAAAAGATTAATTCATGAGTACAGAACATATATAATAAGTTATTATAATAAATATTATTTGAATATGTAATTATGATAATTTATTACAACGAAATTGAATTTAATATTTTTGGAAAAAGACATGTTCAATATTCAATATTCAGTTTGTTATTTATAAAAAATATGTCTCCAGAATTATATTTTTCTTCAATGATTTTTATTTCACGACAAATCGAACAGATTTTATCATGAATGATTGTATCGTACATTGAAACTATAGCTATGATTCTGAAGATGTACGATTTTGTTATTATTATGTACTATTATTATTAAATGACTAATAAACATTTTTGTTGATAAATAATTTATAGTCATAATTCTCCAATTATTTATTTGTGATACTTAATATAAGTTTAACAAGTTGACATCTTAATTTTTTAATTATTTTTTCATAAAACTTTTGAACAAGGTGAACAAAATTAATTTGACTACTTTACCATAACGGACTTCGTCAATATTTGACTCCGAATCACATATATGCGCATGTCAAAAAGATGAAAAATCAATAAAATTTTTAATTCTAAAAATTAAAGTATGATAGTTAATAAAATACACTAGTGTATTATGTAGGTGTGCGTAAGGGTGATGAAAAATTGATGTCATGTAACAATAAAAATCAATCACTATTCATTGGAGCGAAGTATCGAATGAAATTCTGGCTTTTTATATGTATATTGAAAATATACCTACAAAACACACATGTAATTTGCAAAATTATCTTACTACAACAGCATAGCACCTGAAAAGTGCGATCAGCGAATTAAATTCATATGTTTAGTGAAAAATAAACCAAGAAAAGATAGAGAGGCGACACTCTCGCAGTAGCCTCAATATGTATACGTGTGGACAGACGTTTCTCATCGGTTTGCGCATTCTCCACAAACGGATCGATGCTGGAAATAGCTGAGGCCGAAGGAGTATGAGAAGAATCGCCTCCACTTGCGGTAGAGCCTTTGCGGCTCTTTCACACGGTTATTTTCTCTCGTGCCCTTTAACATTAAAGTGCACCAATTGTTCGGATCTTGCAAATCAAAGATTAAACCTAATTGGCTAAGCAGTTATTTCGGACATGTATGTGGTGATCGGTGTTTCAGTATGATGAAAAACCAATGTGCTGAAAATAATCTATTTGACTGATGAGGCCCCAATTGTAAGTGTTTGTCGTGTGCGCATCAACTATAAAGTTTCTATGTCTTCCAAAATTTCTTTTGCGAGCTAAGTAAGCTCTCTGCTAATAATTATCATTCATATAATCGTAGAATAAGCGAGATTTGTTCATCTCGTTTTTTATAAATATCAAGCTAAAATATTGTACTCAATATTATATCCATTTAGTATTATAACAAGGAACGTTAATTTTATTCATCTACAAGATTAAATGTAAAGAGTTTCAAGAAAAAAATCAAATCACACCACACGTCTTTTCGATCGATACAAGCGTGTGCGTTTTATCTTTGTAACCGAATCAGCTGACTCGTGTCGCATCTTGTTTTATCATATAGCTACTTGTATTTAAACTATTGACAGCTTTTTGATTCACCGCGGCTAATGTAAAGTAGATCGATCGTGATGTAATTCGATCTAAAAATGAGAGAATTTATTCGTGGGATGCCGCCACCTTCCTTTATTCCCCTCATACATATATGTATACTGTTTTTTTATTTCCACCCTGTGACATTGAGAGGGTGCTGTGAGCAGCTCATTCAAGAAGACAATTTGTAATTTCAGATCAATCATGAGTTCTGCATTTTCCAATTATTATATCACTGATAAAAAAAAATAAAAAAAAAAAACAATATTTTGCATATAGGAAAATGTATCAATAGAATAATTGAGGTTATTAATTAAAATAAAAATTATTAGCAAGCAATGGTGAAAAAAGTATAAGCAGAGAGTATTGATTTTATTTCAAAACCCCTTAAATGTAATGTAGATTTTACAATATTCTAATGAAAATTATAATGACATACATGTTAGCAGAATGAATTAGCCAAAGATAAACAAGTATGATTTTTTTTAGTACGTGCATTATATATACATAAAATTCACCACCTGAAAAAATGAAAATCACTCAAAGTGGTTTGAGATTCGTTTGACTGTGTGATATATGTAGAGTATTGATTAAAGCAAGAGTATAACATAACATGAAATGAGATATATTAATCATGGAATATTCTTTATGATTTGTGATTTAGAGGCCTTCACACCACCGTAGCTACTAGAGGATGCACAAGTTAGCCAAGGGTCTGAAGAAGAAAAAAAAGAAGAAGGATAAGAAGGGAGCCGACGAGGATTTTGATCCTGAGGAACTCGAACGTTATAAGCGCGAAAGGGCAGAGGCCCTTCAGAAGCAACTTGAAGCTTCCGGCGAAACAAGTGAAGGCAGTAGTAATAATGCGGGCACTGCTGAAGCTGGATCAGACGAGTGGAAGAAATTTCAAGCATTAACTGCGGGTGTAGATTCGATCTTGAAAAAAACTCAGGGTGATCTTGATCGCATAAAATCTACATCGTTCTTTCAACGCAAACCAGTAGAATCAGAAATCAAGAGCAAATCCTCCGAAGTCGTATCAGCTTCGGAGGCCGTAACAAAAGGCAAGTGGTTGAACTTTGATAAGGATGGTAACCCCATACAACAAGTGAGTGGCCAGCATTCAGATGATGAAAATGAAAATAAGGATGCACTAGAAAAAGCTATTGTTGAGATACCAGATGATGATGATGAACAAGAAGATTCTGTTGAAGAAGATATCTTTGACACAACTTACATCGATGTTCTGCAAAATATTGATGTACAGTTAGCTTACATTCCTGACAGTCCAACTGAACAAGAACTAGGAGACGATCCGTTTGATACTACAAACGCTGACAAAGTTTTAAAAACAGTTGATAAAAAAACAGGCAAGAAGTTATTGAGTTTAGGTAACGCTGTCGAGGTTCTTGCCGGGCGCATTGATCACGTGAGCACTTGTAAAATCGGCAGGAACAGAAAACATGATCCACGGAAGACCGTAGACTTGCTGCTAGACGAAGGTGAACAATCTGAAGAATCGTTAACAGCATCGATTCGCGCAGACCCAGACGCAACTGATGAGCCTGTGACGAAAACATTATTGGACGATGATACAGACCTGCCAGATGTACCCGTTGATTTAACCCAATTACCAGCAGTATTGGCCATCAGACCGGTGACGCCGATATCAGAACAAGAAAACAACAGTATCGCGCAAAATCAAATACCAGCGCTTGATCTTTCTGAATTTGAAACACTTAAAGAAAAGACTATACTTGAAGACATTCCAGATTTAGGAGATGATGAGTTTGATTTGGAAGCAGCTGATGCTACGGATATTATTTTAGACGAATGTGAAGATCCATTTGCTGAAAAAGAATCTGAAAATCCAGAAGAATTACAGGATGAAATAGTTGAAGTAAATTTTGATGCCAAGACTAATGCAGAAGGTGAGGATCCATTTGACACTGGCTTTGTAGAAAATTATTTGCCTGGTAAAACTGAATTAAAGTACATTGAGAAGGAATTGAATGAGTATCCAGTATCAGATGTATCAATATCTTTAACCGATCCAGCAGGACTTAAAAGAGATTACGATACTGGATTACTTAAACTTACACAAAACAAAAGTTTAATAAAAAAGCACGATCTCTTGGCTGGTTCCAACACAGATCTGAGTCAATTGGCGGACGAACCTATCGCACCAATTGAAGAACTTGGTTACGTTGATCCGTTCGATACCTCAGCAATCAAAGAATTGCCACCGAACAAAGTAGAACTCAAGTTTCTCGAAAAAGAATTACTTGGTGAAACCCAAAAGCCTGCTATAGTATCACTTGAAGATGATGATTTCGATCCTAGAAAAGAAGAAAACACAGTAGTTCAAACTCGGAAACCATCCAGGCCTGAAGTTTTGGGATTATTTACGGTGAAAAATGTTGAATTTATATTGCCAACACCGTCTGATCGGTCGGACTTGTTAACAACCTGTGACGAGGAGAAGAATATACCAGCTAAACCACTTACTCCTTACTACTCACAAAAATCGCTCGAAGAAGCTTTAACAAAAGACGACGACGACCAAGAAGTTGATCCTTTTGACACAAACTTTGTTGCAAAAATTGCACCTGGTAAAACAGAACTAAAAATACTCGAATCTGAATTTTTCACTAGTCAAGAGCCTACATTATCTCGTAATTTGAGCGATCAATTTAATACAGCAGCTGAGCAAATCGTAACTACTGTTTTAAATAAGCGAAGCGAGTTCGCTACTCAAAGACAAGAAAGTATTTTAGATGCCCAAGTAGATGTCGTAACAAAGCCTCTAACGCCTAACATTGAACCCAAGTTATTTGAACAAGCTGAAGAAGACGAACTCTCTTACGAAGATCCTTTTGATACATCTATAGCAACAAACATTCTACCAGGCAAAACTGAACTCAAACTTTTAGAAAACGAACTCAGCCAGTTACCAGAACCAGCTCCAGTGCGTCCAAATCCGCTGGCACTGGTGACAAAAGTCATCGAAGACGACGATTTTAATCCACGATCAGGAGAATTAAAAGATTATTTATCTCTGGAAGACCAGCATTTGGAAGACAAGGTGTTAACGCCCTTACAGGAAGACGCCTTCTTAACTCAAAAACAAATTGATCCTTTTGATACCAGCTTTGCAACGCTCGCTCCAGGAAAAACTGAACTTAAAATTTTAGAATCCGAATTAGTCATTGATTAAATCAAACAACATGGATCCTAAAGGAGGCAATCCATTCCTCATGGATGACTATCCGACTGCGGATGTTACGTCGTTGCCAAGTAACGTCAATCCTTTCTTGCAAGATTTTACAGATGCAACGGCAGAATCGGAAGTTACTGGTGGCAGTGAAAATCCATTTTTGAATTTTAATGTAGATCAATCATACGAGCCAACTGCTATAGATTCAACAAACCCGTTTGCTTCTTTTGTCGTGGAACCTTGTGCTCCAGTAGTCGAACCAGTGGTACCTTTGACGGAAACTCCGGTCGCCGCAATAGAAGAGCAAGAAACATGTTTAATGGATACGGCAACAACTCCTGTACTGCAAGAAGAAGAAAAAACAGGAAAAGAACAAACGGACCATTTATTTGGAGAAGAACCCAGCGAGATATATAGTAAGCCGTCAATAATAACAAAGATTCCTGCGAGACCACCGCCTCCTCCTCCACCACCTCGGAATACAAAAGATCTGATACTCTCGGTTACGGGAGAGATGGATGCAGCTTCGGATCATTTATTGAATCGTTTACAAGCGACAAGAACACCGAGTCCAACGTTGATGCACTCGCCTTCGCCTACGCCAGAACACAGTTATGCCGATCTTTTAGATGTCGACACGAACGTTCCAGACATTGCATCAGACGAGACACGTCAGACAAACACCGCGGATATTTTGGACATATTCAGTCCACCAAACACATTAGACACTATACCAGATAACAATTTATCTTCTATGCCGTTTGAACTTACGACAAACACTGTTACAACAACTTCCGGAATCGACTACTTATCTTCAGCTAAAGTTCAAGAGAATCCATTCTCTGAATCAACAGAAGATGCCACGGCTCAAGACAGTGAACGGAAAACAGAAAAACGACCGTCGATAGTCAATACTTCTCCAATATCAGGTATCATACATATAATTCTTTATATTGCACCGTTTCTCGTGGACAATGTATATAACACTGAAACCATTTTAATGCCTAAACTTCATATAAAACAATTATGAATGTCATTGTTATCATTCTTTGTTATAGTTTAATTGAATAATTGTTACAGAATCTGTTATTCCGGATATAAAGAGTGTGAACGACACACCAGTCTTCGCACCAGTAAACGATCTACCTTTAAATAAAATTCAACAACCTTTCGAAGACATTTCATCCAATTATCCAGAACAAGCAACACAGCCATTTACGTCACCAGACTTGCTTTCTGATGGCTTTGGACAACCACCGGCTACAGTATTATTATCAACCAGTCCAACTCCTGGAGCGGAATTCCCAGCTACAGATGTAGAGCCTACTCTTTCTTCTACCAATGGTCTAGACGCCTTTGCGTTAACAACCAGAACAATTGAATCAACTGGCGATGCTTTTGATGCCTTTGCATCGAAATTCGACCAAGCTGCTGAAGCCAGTCAACACACTGTAAGCACAGATCCTTTTATGGATCCATTCTCTGCAGGAGGTCAAGTTGCAATGGATACTTCTAGTGATGGTAATAACTCTTTAATTAACATTTACAAGCTTGTACTATTTTCTTTGTACAAACTCTTAGTAATACATTAAAATTATAGTTTGGGGTGACCCAACTGGGACAACCACAGATGGTATCATAGGATTCGGTGAAACTGATACGTTTGATGATTTTTTGAGCATGACTGCACCTCCGACAGATACCAGTGTGAAGCGAGCTGATTCTGTAGAATCCGACGAAGGACCAGATTTTAGTGTCTTTATCAAGTAATTAAAACCCATACAAAATGCTGAAGTAAAGCTATTCAATTTATACAATGCTTTATGCGTGTGTGTGATTACAGACCTAAAGAAGCTGACCAAATGATAGACACAGATGGGAGAATAGTTCCAGTACTAGCTCCACCTCCGAAAAGTCCTCTGAGTCTTGCACATACAGACACTTCACCACGCTTCAATCCATTTGATAAGACGGGTCTTACACAAGACGCAGTTCTACCTGATGAAAGTATGCCGCCGATGATGACAAGAAGCGACTCTCAAGAAACACCACCAACGCCACTTTTCGATGAAGATACAAGTCAGCCTTTGGAAGAGTTTCCTAGAATCGTTTATACAGGAGAAGGTTGGGAGATGCAACTTCGCCAACCTAACAAAAAACGAATCACAAGCCAAAGGTTTTGGAAAAAAATATTTGTCAAAATGGTTAATCAGGGAGACAACCCTGTACTTCAAATTTTCAACAACAAAGGAGACAAGGATCCATTTCAAGAACTCCCCTTACTGCCTTCTTATTCGGTTTCTGATATTTGCGCTCAACAATTTGATCAATATGGAAAAATTTTTACAGTTAAATTGCAATATATATTTTACAAAGAAAGGCCAGGTGTGCGACCAGGTCAAGTTACAAAAGCTGAAAGATTGACTAATAAACTCAGTCAGTTTGCAGCTTATGCTATTCAGGGAGATTACCAAGGTGTCAAAGAGTTTGGAAGTGACTTAAAGAAACTTGGTCTTCCAGTCGAACATGCACCCCAGGTAAACAAGTTTCCATCATTCATTAATTATTAATAAAAATATTATTATAGCAAAATATATTTGATTTTATCACGTGTAATTTTTGTTTTAGATTTCTGAACTATTGAAGTTGGGATCGACAAATTTTGAAGACATGAAACAGTTTTCTCACGTTATAGAAGAAGCTTTGTTCAAGTTGTTTGCCCACAGAGACCGAGCACTACATTACAAAATGGAAGAAGTGCAAATTTCGGTTGTAGACGAATTGTATGTCGAGCAATCATCAGAAGGTCACGTGGAGAAACAAATTGCTCGAGTAAGACTTTTCTTCTTGGGATTTTTATCAGGTAATTCCATAATTTTTTTTTAACTATAATAGTTCATGGAGTTGTCATCAAACACATTTTAAAAATGCTGTGAATTTGTTTAACTTTAATGATTATTCATAGAACACTGTATTGCGAATTAATTAAACACAGTACTGAATAACTAACATAACATCAGGGAAATATATATGACAATCTTTTGAGTGTTTCAGACGGTATACATTTTATGTTTCGTTATTTTTTTTATAACATCTGAACAAAATATCAATAACAATTTCGAATAATTTTAATGCATTATTATAATTTGTATACATTGTCAAAACTGGTCTATATTTCCAAATGAAATCTATCTGGACGAAAACAAATATCTCAGACTCTTTCAGACAATTAAATTTTTTTATTTTAAAAGGTATATATTAGTAAGGATGATAATTCACACAAATTGAATTTATAGATGAAAATTCTAGGATTGAACATAGGGGTTAAATTTAAGAGGTTAAGGGGTTAATAGCTGTTTCTTACATTTTTTTAATGAATGTACTTTGTGATAATTTTGTTTGTTTGCGTACAGATTTGATTTGGTCTAATGCACTCGTATAACTTAAAAGAAAACGCCAATTGCATAAGTTTTTGTTGCGATCTTCTATGTCAACGGGATTGAAGAACAGATAAACATCATTTACCATTTTATTTAACATAAAATTGATCGAAAAATACTAAGTATTGACAATGTTGACCATAAAATGTTGGACAACTTTCAAAATTACAAATCTTTCAGCATTGCTTATAACGAATTTGTAATTTAAGGTATGCCCGACGTAGAGTTAGGAATAAACGACATGTGGCGACAGGGAAAAGAAGTTGTTGGAAGACATGACATTATTCCTGTTGTTACCGAAGAATGGATAAGATTGGAGAAAATCGAATTTCACGCTTGCGTTCAGCAAGATGAATACGAAAAATCTAGAATAATCAAGTATGTATGAACTGAATATTTTTTTAGAACAATCACATATGATATATAATACTTTTTTTTACTGTTAGATTTAAACCACCTGATGCATGTTACATTGAACTGATGCGATTTCGCGTACGACCGCCGAAAAACAGAGAACTACCTCTTCAACTGAAAGCTGTCATTTGCGTGACTGGAAATAAGGTAACTAGTCATACTCAGTCATTATATAAATAGGAATAAAAGATAATTCAAAATTTAAATATAAAAATTTCATAGGTTGAGCTGAAAGCCGACATTCTGGTGCCAGGATTCGCATCAAGAAAGTTAGGACAAGTGCCTTGTGAAGACGTCATGGTACGATTTCCGATTCCCGAATGTTGGATATACTTATTCCGAGTGGAAAAACATTTCCGGTATGGATCTGTAAAATCAGCACACAGAAGGACAGGTAAAGTCAAAGGAATCGAAAGGTTTTTGGGAACTGTTGATACTCTCACACCGCAACTCATGGAGGTTACCTCCGGTCAAGCTAAATATGAACACCAGCATCACGCCATTGTTTGGAGGATGCCAAGATTGCCCAAAGAAGGACAAGGTAAAATTCATTAATTTTGAAAAACTTCTTTAATCTAATTAAAAGAGAAAACATGTTGACAGCCCGAAGGGATCTCAACCCTCTGGGATGGTAACTCGTTTTTCCGCGTTAAATAACATGATATTAAGATATAATAATAGTTAACTTGAACGTTTTTCAGGAGCATATACAACCCATCAATTGAATTGTACCATGCACTTGACATCGTTTGACCAAATTCCTGATGACTTGGAAAAAATAACCGAATTTTGTTACGTTGAATTTACCATGCCAGCTACACAAGTATCGCATACTACTGCAAGAAGTGTTAGCTTTCAAAACAGTGACAGTGATGAACCTCCCGAAAAATATGTGCGAAACTTATCACGACATGAATACAGGTATAATATGACGATTCATCTTAACTGTTTTTTGTTTTTATTCGCATAAAAACGTTTTCATTACTTTAAATATCTTTCAGAGTTGGAATAGAACATGTTCAAGGTGAGGGACCGGGAGCATATGTAGCAGCTACAATGACTAAAAAAATACCACAATCCACTTCTGAACATCAAGAATCTACACCACCAACTGCTGCAGAATCCGATTCGGATTCTGGTGATTCAGACTAAAAATTCTACGTTTGTAAACAACTTCGTTGGCTTGAAACATAAATGTTTCATAAAAATAATTATTACGTAGAAAATAGAAATTACGGATTAATTTAATACTTTTTGTGACAATTGTTTGTATGTACGAGATTATTAAATGGAAGGCTATGAATATATGTTCATATATGATTGATACAACAATAATTGATTAATCATTATAACAGTGTGACAAGTTACTATGTTGAGTGGCATTACAATCTTCAACTTCAGATCTGTAAATACAAAATTGCTAATACGAATATCAAGGAATATAATGGAATGAATCTTTATTTAAAGAAAGTAAAGATAAAGTCGGTCGACGTATATATATATATTGTTTTTGTTTATCAATTATTTATACAAAATGTATACAATAATCAAGAAACTTTTGTTTTTATTCAAAACGAGGCCGATTTCAACTTAATATATTTGTTTCAAGAAAAGTTATGAAAAGTAATTAAAAATGTATAGCGTTGATATATGCCAGTAGTTGACACTAAAATGAGACAATACAGAAATTTCCGTTTCATTTTTTCGTTTTACGATCGAAAATTGTAATTGTGTGTGGTTTTCATCTTGAACAATATATGATCTCAGTTACCAAGTGTAACATTCATATTATGTTAACATATTATGTTGTTATCTATTTGATTTATTTTTAATTATTAATCATTTTTAACTTCCTTATAAATTAACAGTATAATAATTTGTGCATGCTTTTAACCGTAATTCAATTCTTCCAACGTAGAAACGAAAAATATCAAATGGTGCAAACGGAATAAAGAAACAACTTGTAAAAAAATAAAATTCCTTATCGCAAGCCGAAAATGCTTCAAATTTGCTTGAACGTTTAGTTATGTGATTTTGCACGAGTTTGTTGCCATATGATAGATTATGTTATGCGCTAATTGCAAAAAATTTAAATTGTTGGTGCGAACTATATTTATAATAAACAGCACGTGCAAAGCGTAAAATATATATATATATATATATATATATATATATATATATATATATACTGAAAAGTTGGTAAAACTGTTAGCCTTGAATATCAGATTTTAATTGTCAACTAATACCAGTCAACGAATTAGAATGTCGAACAGTGTAAAAATTTTATTTACATGATTTCAAATTTGATTATACGTGTTCCTGTAAATAACAAAATATCTGTATACATATAGAATTGAAGAATTCTCTGTTCATATATCGTTGACCTCACTTACATAACGAAATGAAAAAACTAAAAAAATAGAATAAAATGCATTTATAGATATATTATTACACGTTACAAATAAAAAAGAAATATATGTTTGGCCTGAACAGTATTTTAAACTTACGAGTGTGAAATATAATACTAAACCTTGACAAATTTAAGAAAACCCGAATAGATTCAATATGCATATTAATATGTTATATCTGTACAGTGTACAACATGTTTTAATACGTATAAAAATGCATTGATTGATGCAGCATGACTGTGTAATTAATTGTGGGTTATTATCATTTCTTCTTAAAAACATCAATGTTTTATTATGAATAATAACCGTTACGAAAAAAAAACGGTACATTCAGCATTAACCAAAGAACGGTATAAAGTTTATCGTGAAAATTATTTTTCTCTAAGTTTGCATTTGTAATTGTCACATGTGAATTTCGATGCTATTGAAAAATATAAACATACTATGATATTGGAAATACGACCGTTTTCAAATTGACAACGATCAAAAATAAATACAGGAGAAAAAAATGTTGACGCATTGTATAGTGACAACAAAATTAAATCGAATGTATCATTGAACATATGTATTATTGTCTCGCATATCATTTATAAACATTCCAATTGGTCATTTAACAATAATCTGCAACATGAACAAATTATAAAATAGAATGAAATAATTGTAACTGTATAATTCAATACATGAAGCCTTTTTGAATGTTGAAAATTGCGGTATGAGTAATATCGAATGTAACATAGTGTGTAAGAAGCGATGAACAGATAAACGGACAAAAACAATGATAAAAAGTATTTATTTATTTATTTTTACGTTATGCAGTATCCGTGTGTTATATGCATGGGTACTCCAGTGAGTCCTCAATCTAGTCTGTAGTTTGTAAGGAATCAGGCGTCTTAGCTGTATCCTATATTTATTTAAGCAGTATAGTTATTATAAGTCAGTTCGCATCATCTATAAAATAAACAAATGCGAACTATCATAAAGTCATAAATTTGGCACATTTTCAGACTCCGTTTGTTTTGTTTAATTCACTTTGGCTGATTTTGGCGTTAAAATACCTGCTTCTTACGACATACATGAGTATATATACATTTTTGGTGCTGGTTATTGCATAAATTTGTCAATCAATGTTTCTAGTTGTTAGTGCGTTAAAGCGTAGTTGAATGAATATAGATGAAATTGGAATAAATTCAAAATTTGCTGCAAATTGTACAAGAATTTGAATCTCTGTCTTATTCCCGTCCTTTGGGTTCTTAAAATAAACTCATTTCTGGCTGAATATTGAAGGAGTTAAGTTTTTTGTAAATTTTGTGTACTCATATTTTACGCATCCAAATTAAAAAATCATTCGTTTTTTCTTAATTGCAATTTGATTTGATTATAAAAAATATTCTTCAAATGTAAAATATTGTAAAGTCTCGGAAAATTATTTTTCCAGATTTTCTTCATAGGCCTGATCAGAGAAGTCACATTAAATTTATTTTCATAAATCAGTAGTAGTTTTATGCCTGGTAAATGAACATTACCTATAAATTGTATAGTAAATTCACCCTCTCTTATCTGTCCACCAGATTAAAAAAAATCTCCAAAAATATTTTCCGAAACATTTCTGAACCCATGACTCCGAATATGCTATCATAATTAATTTTTCACGGTTAAAAAGTGGGATTATAACTGGAAAATGACCACCATTCATAAATACTTGTGAATATAATTAAATTTCGATCACATATTTGGATTTCTGAGTTTAGAATAGTTTCAAGAAATATAGATTTAGATATTCTTTTACACCCCGACAGGACGGATAAGCTGCGTCAAAATATATAGCATATCCATATAATCAATGGAATAGACAATATTACGCCAATATTACGATTAATACAACGTTGGTTCGACGTTGGCTGGCGACATTGGAGAATAATGTCGTTCCAATGTAATGTTAATTGTTCCACGTCAACAAATGGTGTCAGTAAATAAAGTTAGTAGATGGGCAAAGCGGTTCTGGGATAGAAAAATTCTCTCAGAATCCGCATAGGTTTTTCTGGGGGTGGGGATGGTTGATTTTTCTCCGCGGTTGATTTGCGAGGTGGGGGATTAATTAGCGCAAAATAATAATCCCGCTTTTTCGCCGCAGTATACATTGCAAAAAACAATGATTATATATAATTAGATTAATTAATTATTTAAGAAGTTAATTATAGAAAGGAATGTTTGAGAATGAGGTCAAATTAAAAAAAAAACTATTTATGTCAATAAAATTGAATTTATTGGTTTAAAAAAATGCTTGAAAAAGTTTAATTGAATTTAAATTCTGAAACTATTTTAAAAAATGTCAAATAAATTTATTGAATAAACCAATGTGTGGGAAATCTATCTTGAAATTTAAAACTTACCCTCACGAATGTATGCGAATTATAATTTAAAATATATTTTAGCACATATTTTTACATATATTTTCAAACATATTCTTACAATTATATTCCAAAAATAGATAACAAATATATATCACATATATATCTTTTTGCCGGAAATATATTTTATATATCTGACATATATTTTTGTGTATAATTTCAAATATATTTTCTTCCGTGAGGGTAGTTTGAACAACTGTGACATTTATGAGAATTAGAATAATTCTAAATTTATCTTTGTAACGAATCAACTTTTGAATTCGCAAATAAACAACATTCAAATTTCGACCGTTATCTTCGCCACGGAATGGAAAATTAAATCTAAAACCAAACTTTACCAAAATCACTCAATTATATGGAGGATCGCCAGCATCCGTACGGACGACACCGTACTTTAACAACAATTTTAACCGTACTTTAATTCCGAAAACACTTTTCTCTTTCCGTGAAGCGTAATTACTTGTCCTATCTGACTAGAAAATTTCAGGTAAGGATAGTCTGTTTCCCGATTCAATAAGTTTTAATAAAATGCACAAAATTCTGGTTTATTTAACAAAAAAAATTTCAAATAAAATACAAAATTACTAGAACTGGCATTTATTCGCAACGGAATTTCCTTATTACCAGTACCATAAAAATTACAAAATAAATACTAAATTCACAAACCAAAATCAAAAACCGAACAGCAACTACGGCAGTTTCGTTACAAAACATTTACTTTCAAATGAAAAAACTACAATTTTCTTTCACGGCAATTTTGTACAACCTGTTACCAAAATTCGTTACTAAATTCAAAACCGTACCGCAGGAACGGAAAGATTGTCTACGT